>JBBYHL010089263.1:8763-35707 GCA_038381835.1 Adansonia madagascariensis | reverse complement strand
AATACACATATCAAAATTTTAAAGCTTAGAGGTTACCCATCACACTTCTTTATGTGTCTAGAGCATCTATTTGTATTGCGTTGCTCCTTATTGCTCTAACACACCTATAAGAGACTTTCACTTGGTTTTTGGTACCCAAATTGCTTTAGGTCCATGAATGTTAGTCTCAAAGCCTTTTATTCCCTTAAGAACCCATACTTGCCTAACTTTAAATTGTGTCTTTTTCTTGATAGGACAAGTATGCAAATTATGACCATGAAAATTGCAATATGAGCATATAAACTTGAAAAGATTTCTCCAAAATGATTTTTTTTTCTTGTTCCAAGCTTTCAATCTTTTTTTAAATCAAAATTGGCTTTCTCTAAAATGTTAATTCTTATTTTGGAGTCATTAAAATCATTTTTCAAATCTTTGTTTTCATTCTCTAAAACAAGTTTTGATTTCAATAATAAATCCTTTTCAACTTTTAATTTTGAAATCATTTTATTGTGTTTAGAGTTCATTTCCTCAAACTTAACTACAAGATCATCAAAAGCATCTTGTAACTCATCAAATGTATAAGAATTTAAATTTAGAGAATTTGAGGTTGCTTTGGGCTCATCAAGAGCCATGGAACAAAGGTTGCCAATTTAGTCTTCCTTAGAGTCATCATAATTGGATGAGTCACTATTGCTCTAAGCTGCTACAAATGCCTTTTTTTTCTACTTTTTCAATAATGGATAATCAGATTTGACATGCCCTAATTCATTACAATTGTAGCACACCACCTTGTTAACCTTTTTAGATTGGGATGGTTTGCTCTTATATATCTTCATGAATTTCTTGAATTCCTTGGCAAATATGATCATCTCCATATTTTAACCATCTTATCATCATCATCCTCTTCCCCACTCATTGAAGCCTTCAATGTAACTCCAACTTTTCCTATTTGTTCTTTTCCATGATTTATCTTTATTTTGTATGTGAGGAATGATCCGATGAGCTCAACTAAATTAAGGGGATTGAGGTCCTTTGACTCCTCAATTATAGTCATTTTAGCTTCCCATGACTTAGAAAGGCTATTCAACATTTTCTTGACCATTTTCTTGTTGGGATACACCTTTTTGAGACCATTCAAGCCTTTTACAATGTCCATGAATCTATCAAACATCTCCTTGATGTTCTCCTCTGGTTTCATTTTGAACATCTCATAATTAAGAGTGAGCATGCTTATTGGACTCCTTGACTTGATTGGTCCCTTCATGTGTGATCGCTAACTTGTCCCATATCTCTTTGGAATTATCACACAAAGACACCCTATTGCACTCATTGGGGTCTAATGCAAAAAAAACTATATGCATGGCCTCGGCATTGAGTTAAGCCATCTTAGTGCCTTTCTCATCCTATTCCCACTCTTTCTTGGGAACTTCAAGATCACCTACCATTTTCATTGGGATGAGTGGGCCTTTCATGATTATCTTCCAAACTTGATAATTATTTGCTTGGACAAATGCCTCATCCTTGTCTTCCAATACGTGCAAGCTTTACCATTGAAAAGAGGAGGCCTCATGATTGAATGTCCTTCTTAGCCCATACTAAAAATATCACCACTAGCCATTTGTTTGGTCTTTTGTGGATCTTTGCTCAAGGATGTTAAGCCTATAAGAATTAGACACAAGCTCTAATACCAATTGTTAGACCTTTTAGTGGTGAATGAAATCAAGAGGGGGTGAATTGATTTCTCAAAATTTTGGTAAATTAAAACTATGATAAATAAAACTAAAACTGAGAAATCTAAACAATAAACTTTGGAATGCAATTTATCGAATAAATAACTAAAGACCAGGGAAATAGAAGCAACCTTAATGATTTAGAGATAAGAGAAGCAAACTTTGGAATGCAAGTTCCTCTACCTTGGCTTCACTTGCCTCATATTTCCATAATTCACTAACTTGAGTTATCTACCTTTCAAGGACAAGATATGATCTTTACACTCTCTATCTTTCAAGGCTAAGATAGAAACCTCTATCCCCTATCTTTTATGGTTAAGATAGAACCCTCTCTCACTACTTTTAAAGGCTAAGTAGAAGCCTTCTCTATTTTTCATTGGCTAAGTAGTAACCTCTCATTTTTACAAGGATTTGAGTGTAAACAAATAGAACCTCTAAAAGTTAGGTGTTTATAAGAATTTTGGCTCAAAGGAAATATGTATTTAAAGATACAAAATGAAAAATACAAAAATAGGAAAAATTAATCCTATACAGAGATGAACTACTTAATGAAAATAATAGAAAGGATGAAAGATTTGACTTTAAGCACAATTCTTTTAGTTCTTCTTCTTAGCACAAAAATAGAATGGCTTGTTTATAGCCTTGATCATGTTTATAGCCATTGGGAACATTTGGTGAAGGAATATAGCCGTTTGAGCCTTTAAAATGTCATTTCCCATTGTTCCCCATGCCTCTGTATCAATACAATTGAATAGGTATTGATACATTGTGTTTAACGGTCCAAAATATGACCGTTAAACAGTCCTGTATTGATACAGAAAGATCTATCTTGATAAATAAACAATCCTGTATCGATACAGAATGATCTGTCTCGATACATGAATAGTGATTTTTGCATTTTAAGGTTATTTAGCTACTGTCAAGCATTGTATCAATACATGCACATAGTGTATCGATACATTCATATGAAAATCAATTTTAAAAGGTTTTTCAAGACTTTAAAACATGTAAAACTTATCTAAAAAATGTTTTATATACAAATATCTATTAAGAACATATTTTTGAGTGCTTGAAGGAGTTAAAATGCGTTTTAATATTTTTCAAAGTGTTTACAAAATAATTCATTGAAAAATACCAATCTTGAAAATACTTAAATATAAGCTAATTAAGCTTAAGTTTTAGTTATATCAAAACTAAGATTAATTCAAAGCAAAATATAGCTAAGAATTTATTTTGAGTAATTATTATAAATATCTTATAAAGATAAAGCCTATCAAGCACATTGGCCTTGCAAAGGAATTGTAATGAATTACAATTTTGGGAACCTTATGCATTAAAGTCATGTTTCTAAAAATGTTCCTAATCATAGTATTATTACGAAAAGGCATTGATAGTGCACAAAGACTAGTATATGATAAGCCTTCATGAATTTGATAAATTCAACTGATTTTATAAGTTTAAGTATAAAGATACTTAGGGATATCATATGGTGCTTATTAAGAGAACAAGTTCACTAGACATGACTTGCCATGAGAGTTCCATTTGGTATTTCACTTAAATGTCTATGGAAAATACTTTCATATGTCAATAGAATAAGTGGTCCTTAGACTTGTGACACAAGGTCACCTTGTATGTGAATTATCGTACTTAGAGATCATCATGAACGGGTCTGCAATGGATGAATACCAAAATAAGGATGGTTTTGGGTATGGTATGAAACATACTAAAGTAATATTGATTATTGAGTTAACTCATTAGGACTACATACTACTATGGAATAGGTTAAGAGTAGACAATAAACCATGCTCTTGCTCATTCTAGGATATATGATGAAAAGATTGAATTACACTAGGATACTAAACATTGAAGGGCTTGTCAAAACTATATTGACACTCTTTGCATATTGGGTGGCCATGATGCTTTGGTAGTTGCTAATCTTGGTCTATAAACATAAATATTCTTAATTAAGTATTTTAATATTTATTACTGACACGATGGGGCCTAATGGGTCACATATATAAGGGTGACTAATAGAAATTAAAATGAGATTAATAGATCTAATTCAAATAAATGTTACTTAGGCCTAATTTGAATTTCATGGGCTAGAGGCAAAATTATAATTTCTCAATAATTAAAATTTTCAACCCTAAATATATTAACCAATGTTTGCCATCCCCTAAAGGAATGAGAGCACTTGGAAATTCGAACGCTAGACTTAAGGAAACTAATTTACATTTTTTTAACTTCCTTGAGTAGGGATTGCACAAACTTAATGGTTCTCGAAGAGGGAATATTTTTTTCTTAACTATGATTATAGAATCAAGGTCCTCTAAGTGCAAAAGAAGGTTTTTTGAAACCTAAGTTGCTAGCATGGCTCCTTATAAAAAACTTTCTCCCTTTTTAAAGTTTTTCAAGGTCACCTATATGGATAACTGTTAGAGACTGGATGCCTAAACAACTTTGGTTCACGATGACTATGCTCATTGTTTACCAAATTATGGGCATGAAATATCCATCAATGGATCGCTTTAATTCTGATATGAGGTATGAAAAATTTCAAATCTGTTTGTTTGCTAAATAATTAGATTAGATCAATCAAAATAAGCAAGTTGATCCTTAGAAGAAATCTCGATATTGGTTGTTTATTAGATTCCATTGCACATGAATGATTGAATTTTATAGAAAATTTTTGTTCATAATTCTAGCATGAAGTTGAGATTTCTTGCAAGTGGTATCAAGAGCCTTCTTGTATTGCTTTGAACAATCTAGTGTTTTAGTTGTGAGTAATTGCAAATTTTAATGTATTTTGATCCAATACATGCGTTCAAAATTGTAGAAATTGTTTCTAATTTTATAGCATGTTAATCTATGTTTATTTTTAATATTAATTAGTTTTAAAGTTCTATTTTACTAATTAATTTGATACTAGAGTCATTAATTAATGGTGTTGATTAGTACTAGGTTGGCTCTATTTCAGTGTTTCGATGGTGTTGAAATTTTTAGCAGACTTACTATAATTTTTCCTTAATTTTTCCACCATGAGAAGGTTATCAATAGTTCATAATACTTGTAGAAAAATTAGGTTGAAATTTGAGATCAAAAGGTTGCAATTTTGTACCAATCCAGAAGCACTATGTGCATGTAAAGGGTACAGTACTTCCTCTTTATTTGGAACTTTGGTGCAGCATCAATGGTAGCAAGTTTGCTACATATTTGCTGTAATTTTAGAGGTTTAGAGGTAGGAAGATGATAGAATCCAAGTTGGACTAAGAAGGCTTGAGAAGCAAGCATGATTGGAGGTAAATCCTACCCAAGGTAGGAAAATAGGATTTGCATGAACTACTCCTACTTAGAGTTGGATTAATTTAATTTTATGCATTCTTAATACTTTAAGTCGATATGTCAGGTTATTCAATCCAAAATTAAATTAAATAAATAAAAATAGCAAAATGTTAGTAAAAGTGGTGCAAACACCTCCCTAAAAGATTCAATCCAATCAGGACTCTTCTTGATCATCAAACACTTAATTATCCAAACTGAGTCATTTTTCTTAAATTGTTTAAGATATAAATTAGAGAATGTAATAAACATAGAATTAAAATTCAATTAATTTGATTAATTGAAAAATATATTTAATTTAAATGATTAAAGTAAACACCTCGGGCCAACATTCAAGGCATCATGAGTCATCATCCAAGGCACCACCAAAGTCACTCGAAGGAGCATGGATTGGCTCCCCACTATTCTCGATTAAGGTAAGAGGTTTAAAAAGTCAAAGGTATGAAAATTCGCATTTTGCCTACAAGTTTTAATGCATGACCATTAGGTATTGATCCAAGGCTCTGCGTCATTAAAATTCCAAAACCTTATTATTCGTATCAAATCACAAGGGCAAAGTATCGATACAAGGAGTACAGTATTGATACAAGAATGTTTGTATTGATATAGGCCAATGACGTAGCTAAAATTGTGATTTTTTGCAAAAATGTATTGATTTACAACCCTGGTGGTATCAGTACAAATCATGTAGTATCAATACTTCTGGGAATTTTTTGTTCTTGGTGTCAATACAGACCATGAAGTATTGATACTAGAAGCCAAACTTTACATTGAGTATGCATGGCTCTCTGTCTTGAGATTGGAAAGCAAACTTGTTCTTGGTATCAATACTAGGCACTTTGTATCGATACGTAAAGCTACTTTTGGCCATATTTGAGACAGTTTCCTCTTTTTCTATCGTGACATTAAAACTCAAATTTGGTCATGATTTGGCCTCTAAAATCATCCAAAATCAAATATAATATCATACAAAACATATGGATTTCTTTTTGGGCTTTGAACATTGGATTGACACATTTTAAGAGGTCCATTAAGCTTGGCATGAGGGCATTTTATGAGAAAATGAAACTAAATGAAGGAAAAAAGTAAGATTACTAATTTGTTTAGCCCATGCATGATTTTCTTTGCCTACAAGAACCAAGATTAACCAATAAAATGCTAAAAGCCTGAACCTTGGTATGAAGGCTCACCACATTATGCATGCCAAATGTTGCATATGCCTTTTTTATTAGGTTATTTTGGCAGTTGAAATGAATCCCTATATAATGTAATTTTCTTAATAAGCTGAGGAGGTGGAAAAACATTACATCAGCCTCTAAAAACCTTTAACTCTCTTAAAAACTACATTCTTATAACCCTTTTTCCATCTTTCCAAAAACCATTCAAAAACCTCTCACTTCCCTCATCTATACCCTCAAAACTCCTCTTTATAGACACTATAACCAAATGCTCCTTTTTTTTTCATTCTCTTTTTGCAAATCCATGCAAAGAAAAGGAAGAAAACGAGCTCAAAATTAGTTGATTTGTTGCTTAAAGATAAAGCTAGGAGTTCAAGTTTTCTTTGGGTATATTTTCATTCTTTTTCTATTTTTGTTTTTTGTTTTTCTTCATCTTCATCATCTTAGTAAGCCTCCATGTTTCCACGACCCCATGCATTATTGTGGCTTTGTTTATGGTAGTCTTAGGAATTTTGTGTTTCTCTTAATGGCTTGGTGTTATTTAGATGAACTAAAATGCCTCTTATTTTGACATCAAAATAACCCCTGTTCATGCATCTTTGCTATGTTTCCTTCCATTTTTACATGCTGATTTCATGTATAAATGTTCATTCTAGCATGCTTTGATTTTTACCATGCTTTTGGATGCATTTTCGCCATGATTCCTTTATTGAAATAAGTAAATAACTTGCTGTTTTGAATGTTTCATCATGTTTAATGTCTTTACCATGTTTAGCTCATTATATGTTTGTTAAAATGCCTTTATGATGCTTGCAAAAATATATTTTCAAGGAAAACCCCAAGTTAAGTCCATACTAACCTCAATCAATAAATACTAGCATGGATTTAATGTTTTCAATATATTGGCCCTCCAATTTGGATTGGTCCATTACTCCACTGCCATAGGCCCCTAATGGCCAGACATTTGTATGTCCGACACTTTGACACACGACCAAAAAAGCTTAGACCCAAAGAAACCCCTATTTGATAGCATTATGATTCCAATTTAAAGAATTATTTTCGGACCTTTAATGATTTTATTACAATTTTTTGGTATTTTTCTTCAAAATATCTTTGAATTACCTTTCTACCAATACCACTTTTGCACCATGATTTTTTTAGATAAGGGAGGTATGATTTTTTTTCAAACCTTTGCTGTTTGGAACCCCTAGTATCAATGATCTACATTTTGTTTCGGCCATTTTGACTCATAAAATGGATTTTTGGATTTTTAAAATATTTTTTTCCAAAAACTATGTGGGATTACCTTTATAGAAATGTATCTTTGTGATTTAATATTTTTGAATGAGTCAGAGGTAATTTTTTAAAGTTTGCTACTCTCCACTCTATTCATGTGCTATTAGTGCTGAATCAAAGCTGATTTCAAAAATTAATTCTACCTTAAAATTAATTTTCTAGTATTTTTAAAATATTTTTACAGTAATCCTTATCAATTTACCTTTCGAACAGTATCTCACTTGCCATTAAAAACCTTTGGACTAGCTCGAAATAAATATGGGAAGAGTGATAGCGCATTGCTGTTCTCTATTTTTGAATTTAAGAAAAATCAAATGAAGTTTCCAAACCGCCTTTTCAAGTCATTCAAATGACTCAAAATGTATCACTTAATTCCTTATGAAATCATGTGTCACAACATGGGTCCCACTAAGCATGGTTAAAGCCCAAACACTTTTCAAAATTAATTTTCATTTCCTTTAAATTATCTGGTTTTAATTTTAAAATCTATATTTCCAAAAAAATATATAAAAAATTTTAATTTTCAAAAATCACTTGAAATTTCTCTTTTAAAGGGATATTCTAACCCCATTTTTCCTAAGGGGGATACTCTAATTCTGTTTTTCCAATAGGATACTCTAACCCTACTTTTCAAAATTTTACCAAAAATCGAAGTCTTTTCTTCACCAGGCTTCATCAAATCTTTTTTTACCAAAACCTTTTTTCTACACCTTAAGTGATCGCTGAGTCCAAATACATCTCAAAATTATCAATTCAGTTATTCCTTAATAACCGAGGTCAATGATAAGATACATCCTGATTGTCCCTCATTTTTTATGCTTTTGTGTTCTTATTTTTTATGCAATTTTTATTATGTTCTTTTGTGTCTTACCAACACACTTCTTTCTTTTATGGTGTTATTGCATCCATGCTTTTAAAATCATATTTCATAAAATCTGAGGTAATGTTATATGTTAGTATCCCTCTAATGCTTGACATAGAGTATTCTTTTCTAAAATAATTTGGAGATCATTTTATCAAAACTTCTATGTTTCGCCTCCTTCCTAGGTTGCATAGATAGATATAAACTTAATTTTACTATGAAAAACCTAGATTGAATTTTTTTAAGAATGGCATCATAAAAAGGGATTACATATAATAATGACTACGTGTAAAAAATCAAAATAAAACTAAGACTAGGATAATTTACGGCTAAATGGTATCGACTTTAGGCATCATGGTAGTGATAATCATTCACCACGCGTCTCCTGCTCTTAGACCCATTTTAAATGAACTCTAATATATGTAGTCTATAAAATCAGTATTTGAATTTTTGTAACTCGGAATCATTGATTTTAATAGATATCCAGTCATGCCTAGCCTAAAATGATCGATGATAACTCTGGGTTTTGGTCGATTTGGAGGGGCTATCCAAGACTAGCTAGATGAGCATTTCATCCAATAGCACCCCTCTCTACTTTCACCTCATTATGCCTAATTCAAATCATGATCAAGGGATACCCCAAAAGATGCACCACATACTTTTAAGTTACACAAATCATTATCTGAGTGATTTAAGTTCTATGTCAAGTGCATATTGTGATAGCTTGGCAACTCCATTAAAGATCTATTTAGAGAGTCAGGCCTACAACTAGCTAAATTTTATCCACTTCTTAGTTTCCCTTGATTTTTGGTCATTATTTATGTGTAATCCATCTTCTTCATCTTCTTTGTTCTTAGCATTTATTTGCTATTATTTTATGTACTTTTTTTCATGATTGTTAGTGATTCCTTCTGCTTGAAAAAACAAAATGATAATTCCTTCAAAATGGTAATAAAGAGTAAAACAAAAAAGGTTTGATTGTTTCCCTAATACCCACCGTGCATGCATACATGCATTAGACTCTTAGCCATATTTTTCTATAAGAGATTAGCACCATTGTTAGGTAAAAGTGAGCTAGTTGTCCTTCGTGGTATATCTTCTTTACCTATTGGCTAGCAATATCTTCTAGGTTGTAAAGCAAGTATGCTCATGTAGTATCCTTTTTATCCATATGGGCATAGGGAAATACATCCACCTAAATTGAACCTATTCCACCAAGCCTGCGATAGGCCTAGGATCAAGGTGCCTAGAGTCAACATAACCCCATATGGTCAACCATAAGAGTAAACCATGTTGAGACTTTGTCTCTATAGGAGATGGTGGACAAGAATTATTGAACTTTCTGGAACTTGTAATCAAAGAATGTAATCATGTGTGATACTTTCATATTTGATTACTTTTAAACTTGATGGTTGTAATTAAGGCTTTCTTCAAATGAAAGATACTTTTGTTACATAATTTAATTTGTTTTATCATATTTTTTGTTACATCTTTATTCATGCATACATCATACTCATCATATCACAATAAATCTAATCCGGAATCACTATACAGTACAAAGGTCCTTAAAACATCCAACCAAACATTCAACTCTATATAACACTGTAAAACATTCATATTGAGAGGCCTGAAGTCATGCATCGAGAGTTTCAAGAGCAAATGCTTTATAAGACTGATGAATTTACAAAATCAAGTTACTGACTTGACAAGATTATTGGCAAATGCTCAACAAATAAAGGGCAAGCAAGACCTCTAATAAGGGCAAAGAATAGGTTAACCATAAGGCTAATTTGAGTGGTGGTACTAAAGCCACCAATACTCTTGAAAGAGCATTTTGAGAATAGCCACCCTGGACAACACCAATCCCACTTGCTTAATTGTTCGTCAATATAAACCCAGCGGCTGCCCCATATTTTGTTTAAGGTTATCATGATGCAAATATGGGATTATCACTTGCAAATCCTTTGGTCCTAAACTTGGACAAGCAAATAGAGCAAGAAAGAGCAATTGGTTCCAAATCTGTTGAGCCTTTTGAAAATGAAATTAAATACAAGTTGGTAGAGAAACACCTCAAGGCTGTAAAAGGAAATAACAAGTTTGGAATTGTAAATGCCAAATTCCTATGTCTAGTTTTAAACCTTTTCATCCTACCTAATTTCAAAGTGCTAGATTTCGATAAATACACTAGGACCACATATCCTACTCTATATCCATATGTATTGTCGAAAGATGGCCAGGCATGAAGATAATAAGAAACTGCTAATAGATTGTTTCTAAGATAGCCTAACTAGGGTAGCTAACAGTTGGTTTATAAAACTTGACCCAACCAGAATTCAGTCATAGGTAGATCTAGCTCACGTCTTAAATGATCAGTATAAGCATGTAACCAATTAGCTTTGGATTGTCTTTATCTATTTAACATGGAAAAGAAAACTAGTAAAAGCTTTAGGCAATAGGCCTAGGGGTGGTAAGAAAAGGCTTTTAAGGTTCACCCTTTGCTAATTGAAAAGGAGATGACGATTATGTTTATTGGTACCCTATGAGCTCCTTACTATGAGAAGTTAATGGGGAATGCCATAAAAAACTTTGCTGACATGGTGATATCAGGTGAAATGATTGACAATGCCATAAAAACCAACAGGATGTTCAAAAGAAAATCCTCTAGCTTAACTATGAAGTCTAAAGCTAAGAACAAAGAGAAAGAAGCAAATGTTATAGCCAGTAAGAGCCTAGCTAAACTTGCCCAAATCCCATATCCCATGTTGAGTATATACTTCCCCAGCATAGCCTATCCAAGATTCAACTGGTATATTCTACTGGATTTAACCTAATAATAAGCATTTCACCAAATCTTGTCCAAAACACCACTTAAAATGCTCAACCTCACAACCAAAGCAAAGTTAGAGCACCTAAAAATCAATGGGCACCTTGAGAAATAAAACATTTTGAACCAAAACCTGGAACCACAAGTGGTATATTCTGCTAGATTTAACCAATAATGAGCATTTTAGTAAATCCCATCTAAAACACCACTTAGAGTGCTCAAACTCATAACTAGAGCAACACTAAAGCATTTAATAATCAAGAAGCACCCTGGAAGAAAAAACATTTTGAACCACTTCCCTACTCTTATAAGGAGATCTAGTTCTCTTATTGGTAGGCCAATTGGTAGCTCAAGTGGCTATAACCCTTAAATTACCTCCTTACCCTAAGTGGTATGATAAGAATGCTTAATGTGAATATTTTACCGAAGCACATGGTTGTAGCATAAAAAATTGGACCTCATTTAAGAGGAAAGTTCAAGGCCTATTAGAAAAAGGTGTGATTAGAGTTGAACAAGGGGCAGGACCTAATGTTAGGGCTAATCTATTTTTAAACCATATAGAGCTGAGAATGAATGCCGTGATTGATGGAAAGAGTTGGTAGTTCAGGAAGAATGTTAAAAAGGTTAAGGCACTGATGAACAAAGTACGAAAAGCTCTTGCAAAGGTCTGATTAGTGTTAGAAAGCTGGTGCCAGGATAAAGAAACAGCCAAATCCTTTTGCTGCCATCGTGAATAAAGGCGCTTCTTGTAACATTATTTAAAATTCCTAGAATTGGTCCAAGGGATAATGGATCTCTTAAGAATTGAGTTTATAAGCAAGATGAAGGCATGAAGGCTTCCATCAATGCCATAGAGAAGGATGGGAGAAACCCTCCCTATGGAATCGGGAGGTCGTAATGCTATTTGCCAATCAACCAGATACTAAAGTTGCTCCTATTTAGCCTTTGTCAAGGATGATTATCAAGCTCTTATCCCATTTTCCTTACAAAGAGAACAAGGTAATGCCTTGGAACTATTAAAGTAAAACTCTGATCATTGGAGAGTCTAGCTAGCAACCCACTAATGTGGAGCTCTCGGGGATAAGCCACATAACTCAAAAAGGTAGATGTTACACCCTAGCTACAATAGAAGGTGATACTAAGAAAATGCTGCTCTTACCCTTTAAACATCAAAGATCACAACTAAAGAATTCGATTCGATAACTGTCAAGGAGCTAGTGAATGAGAAGGAACCTACAAAATTTCTCAAGTTCATCAAGCACAGTGAATACAATATCGTCGATTAGTTGAATGAGCAATTTACCAAAATATGTGCTATCATTGCAATTAAATTTTAAAGCTCATAGGAACTCTCTCCTTAATATCTTGAATGAAGCATATGTCTCGCATGACATTCCGACATGCTAGTTGGATTGCTTACTAAGTAATATCACCACCAGCACTATATATACCTTTCAGTGATGATGAGATATCCCATGGAGGAAAAGGAAATTATAAAGACCTTTACATCATTATGTACTACAATGGCAACACCTTGCCTAAGGTTCTCATTGAACATGGGTTAGCTATGAATGTAATGCTAGTGTTTTGTTTAAATAAGCTCCCCATCAATGTGTCTCATATCAAGCATAGCCGTATAGTCATGTGAGTGTTCAATGGGACCTGCAAAGAGGTTATGGGAAACATTATCATGCCACTTTAAATTGGCCTATGCATTTATGAAGTAAACTTCTATGTGATGGACATTGCTTTATCATATAATTACTTATTAGGAAGGCCTTAGATTCACCCTGTAAGGGTGATGTCATCTTTAATACACCAAAATTTGAAATTTGTCATAGAAAACAAGGTTATTAGAACTTGGGGAAAGAAAGACATATCGCTACCACTTCCACTTATGCTTCTTGTATTATTTGATGCAAATATATTAATCCTCTTTCTAATCGTTTGAGTTCATCAATACCACCTATGTTAAAGAAATTTGCTAGTGGTTAAGCCTTATCTATCAAGGAATACTCTTATAAGTCTCAAGTTGATCATTGGTAAAGGGCCCAAGCTAGAAAAGGATTAGGTTAAAGTTGCAACGTGGCCCAGACACAATCCTGACAAAGCCCAACTTAAATGGCCATCATTCTTATATTAGTTGATACACCTCTATTTTATATTCTTTGATTTATGTAAGCCATATCATTATCAATATTTTCTCATTTTTGAGGACTGGGTGGTCGAGATGGATCGCTCACTCAACTTAACCTTAAATAGTCATTACAAAATGACTATTCATTTAAAGTCACCACCAATCAGTTTGGGCTAGGTAAATTGGTCACCTATTAAAGTTCATAGTTTGAGGGTTACAAAACCCTATAATATAAACTCTAAGGTCTAGATTATACTAAAGATCATATAAAAAGGTCCAAGAGTTGTTAAAATCATGAGTACCGTCAACCCTCTTGTGATGCCTAAAATCTATCCTTATTAATTATAGGTTAGTAATCTTAATTTTTATTTGGTTTCAACATATAACGTTTAATTATAATTCCCAAAATAATATTTTGTGAAACGAATTTATTATTTGGCATCAAGAAAATCGAGCTTTTGGAATTTTGAAAATCAATATCTCTTGCACACCCCATTAGAGGACCAATGGAACACGAAAGTCTTCTATCATTCTTTTTTATACCCTACTAGAAAACCAGATGAACTCAAAAGGTTTTTAAAAAATAAAAATATTTTTTGCACCCTGCTAAAGGGCTGAAGAAATGTGAAAGGTTTTATTATCCAAATTTATAAATTACTTTCAAAAGGATACTTTGTTATTAAAATAATCCATAGAAGCCCTCTCATATTCTAAGAGAAATTCCACGTATTATTCTAATTTGGAGACATTGCCTTAATTTTTTGAAAAAATTTTGATTTTATTAAAATATTAATAAAGTATCCTAAGACCTAAAAATAGTCTAAAATGACAAACCTATCCTAAAAATAGTCTAAAATGAAAGTATCCCAGTAATCACAAAAGACTTGGTTCTAATGCAAAATTATCAAAATGCCTTTGAGGTATACCTTTGACATGAAAGTTGCCCGATAACCCTAAAAGACTCAAAAATGATCATAAAAGGGTAAAGCTACCCTAAATGTACACCTTTGGCATAAAAGCATCTCGGTGACTACATCAGACTCAATTTTAAGGAAATTACTAAACTACCCTTAAGGTATACCTTCGATATAAAAGTATCTCGGTAACCTTAAAGGACTTGATAGAAATTAGGAACCTATCCTAAATACACACTTTTGGCATAAAAGCATCCCAATGACTACCTATGACTTGGCTCTAAGGAAAATTCCTAAAAAGCCCCTAAGGTATACCTTCAATTTAAAAGTATCATGGTAACCTTAAAGACACAAAAAGTAAGTAATGATGATTTTACCCCAAATGGTAAGCTTAGATATCAAAAGTGACCTAAAGTGAAAAAAATACAATCAAATCCCTAAATTTCTTAAAATTACATATTAGTCCTAAATTCGCTAAAAATGCTAATTTTTAAATGTCTAAAATACTCTAAATGGGTAATTTAGATTTTAAAGTGACCTAAAATGGAAAAATGTAATTAAGTCCCTATATTTTTCAAAATTACATTTCTTACCCAAACAGAAAGCTGAAAGAATATGAAAGGTTTAAATTTTTTGCAACACCGCACTGGAGAACTAGTGGAATGCTAGAAATATTCTAAAATATTATAAGTGAATGATTTCATGCTAGAGATAAAATATTATAGCTAATGGTGTAGATAACAAGAGGTTCATCAGCCTAATCTTTAGGATTTAGAATGGTCCATTACTCTAAAAACATACCCCCATTGTTTGGATATTCGTATGTTTAACACTTTGACACACGACTAAAAAAAATGTAGACCTAATAAAACCCATGTCTTGGTATTTGCAGCATTATAATCCCAATTCAAAAAATAATTTGGAACTTAAATGATTTTTCCCAAATTTTTTATTATTTTTTTTAAAAGATCTTCAAATTACCTTTCCAATAGTACCTAGTTTGCCCTCGAATTATTCTAGATAAGGGAGTTATGTTTTTTCAAACCTTTGTTGTTTGGAACCCCTGTAATTAGCAATTTACTTTTTGTTTGAGCCATTTTAGCTCACCAGATGATTTTTTTGGATATTTAAAATATTTTCCCTAAAAATAAAGTGGAATTCGCTTCCTAAAAATGTACCATTTTTTATCTAATGATTTTGAATGAGTCTAGGGTGATTTTCTAAAATTTGCTGCACCCTATCCCTTACATGTGTTGTCAATGCTAAATCAAACCCGACTTTAAAAACTAATTCCACCTAGCAAGTGATTTTTTAGGATTTTGGAATATTTTTACATTAATTCTTATTGAGTTACCTTTCTAATTGTATCTTATTTGCCATTAACGACCTTCAGACCAGCCTAAAATAAATTCGAGAAGGGTGATAACATGTGTTATCCCTTATTTTTAACTTAATAAAAATCAATTGAATTTTCCTAAACTACCTCTGCAAGTCTTTCAAATAACTTAAAATGTATCCGATTAATTCCCCATGGAGTCATGTGTCATGACATAGGTCCCACTAAGTGGAGATCAAGGCCTGAACACTTTTCAAAATTAATTTCCATTTCCTATTTAAATTATCCCATTTTAATCTTAAAATCTATATTTCCATAAAAAATATGTCAAATTTTAATTTTAAAAAATCACTTGAAATTTCTCTTTCAAGGGATAATCTAACCCTATTTTTCCTAAAGAGATACTCTAACCCCATTCTTCTAAAGAGATGGTCTAATCATGCTTTTCAAAATTTCACCAAAAATCTAAGTCTTTTCTTCACAAGCTTCCCTAGATCTTTTTTTACCAAAACTTTTTTTCCACCTCTTAAGTGACCATAGAGTCCAAATGCATCTCAAAATTATCAATTCGATCATTTCTCAATAACTAAGGTCAATCATGAGATACATCCCGATCATTTCACCTTTTTCATGTTTTTTGTTTTTATTTTTTATGCAATATTATGCTCTTGTATGTCTTACTAACATGCTTATTTCCTTTGTGATGGAGTTGCACCCATGCTTTTAAAATTGCATTTCATAAAATTTTAGGTAATTTTCTATATCAATGTCCCTTCAATGCATGAGAGATACAAATTTAATTTTCTATGAAAAACCTAAATTGAATTTTTTTAAAATTGATCATAAGAAGGGGATTACGTATAAATAATGACTACATATAAAAAATAAAAATAAAACTGAGACTAGAATAATTTATGGCTTGATGGTAATGATTTTGGATGTCATAAGGGTGTAAATCCTTCTCCGTAGTAACCAACTCTCAGACCTTTTTAAAACAAACTCTAGTATATATAGTCCATAAAATCAGTATTTTAAGTTTTGTAACTCAAAATAAATGGTTTTAATAGGTGTCAGTTGTGCCTAGCCTAAAATGACTAGTGGTGACTCTAAGTTTGGTCACTTCAAAGTAACAATCCAAGACTAGTTGGATGAGCATTTTGTTTGACAGTCCCTCTTCTTTACTTTCACCTCATTACGCCTAATTCAAATCCTAATCAAGGGATAATCCAAAAGGCATGCTGTACACTTTTAAGTCATGCGTGTCAGATCTGAGCAGTTCGTGTGCTGTGCCGAGTGCATCCAAGAATTTGTTGATATAAGAAAATTATTTTCTTAATTAAATTAAATATGGATCAATTGTTTAAAACATCAAAAATTGGTAACTTAAATTTAAAACATTTTTTATATATTCATAATTCTTATGGATGTATCAGATGATTATGGATAAATCTAATAGGATTATGGATGTATGGTTAATTGTTTATCGTTATTTAATTTTTTTAAGTAAATAGGGTATGTGAACCTTACCTTATCTCTACTTCTTTCAGAGTTGTAAACTTTTTTTCTCACGTAATTCCCCTCAAATGTAACTCAAGGTTTGTTTACTACAAATCTAATTAGATAACTCAACCTGTAAACTAGCATTAGCTAGGAAAGAATTTTGTAACCTTAAGATGGAGATCTAAGCGAAGGCAGCATAAAGGTTGGGAAATTACAAGAAGAGTTGTGGCAATCTTATATGTAATCAACTAGGAATTAACCAAGTAATTTTTTTCGGTGGCTGAAAGAAATTAAATTAGTAAAGTCCATAATCACCTAAATAATATGCATAATAGTAGATTTACTTAATGCAAAACCATGCATATTAATAAAGATGAGACCTTAATTAAATAAACAAATTAAACCCTCGTACATATTGAGTCTCATGCTATGCAAAATAAAAATGCCTTCTATTGTTCATAACAAGATACTCGAGTTCTAACTATAGGGATTTGTTAAGTCACTCAAGGTCTCTACTAGCTACATTGCTTAAGTTATGAAGAGTAGGCCTTATTCAACTAACGCTATGTTGTCCGGATACATACAACTTGACCACATAGCATTAGAGGTGAATATTAGGAAAAATGTATGTGATACATTTAGGCAAGGAGTTGCCACTTAACTAATCAGGGAGTTACATAAAAATGCAATTGGTAAACTATGTTACCTACCCAAACTAGGCTTGTTGCGATTTGTTGAGTCACCAAAGGTTGCAAAATGTTGAAAAGTATTTCAGCCTACTAGAAATACCTTGAAGAGATTTTCATATAATAGGGAGGGTTATTATTACAAAAAAATTAGTGGGAAGATCAATAAATATTTAATACCTTGTCCCTATTGACAAAACATGAATATCTAATTAATACTCATTTTCATACTAGTTTGTTAATGATAGCAATTATAATAACTATATTGTGAGGCATACTAGATGGCATAAGCCCAAAGTGTTTGGAATGGTATGTAAGATTGAGAAATGTTTTTAATAGAAAGGAGGTAGTTGACATTCACATGATTGAGTTGAATTACTCCAATATTGATTCAACCGCTTTAATAATTGATTCAAGTTATGGATCACACTTATGTAATGACATAAGATTGTTAAATAATATTAAAAAGTTAGGCTCTAATAAGGTAGTTTTAAGAATAGGCAATAAAGCAAAGGTTGCGACTACTGCCATTGGAACTTGCACTTTATCATTGCCTTTAACATGACCTGCGAACTAAAAGAATGTCTTTATGTTCCTAGATTGTTAAGAAATATCATTTTAGTATCGTACCTCATTAACAATAATGGTTTCCAGTTTAGAATGAAAAGTAAAAGTTGCACTATTATTCTAAATGACATGGTCTATAGATCGACCTCATTAAAGAATGAATTATTTGTGCTCGATCTAAACATGCCTTAACATAAATGTGAGAAAAATAAAGAAGAATGATCCAACAAAGACCTAAATTTGACATTGTAGGTTTGGACATGTCAGTGAGACTTGAGTAGCCAAGTTAAATAAACAAGGTTATCTTGACCCATTTGATTATGAATCATATGGGACATGTGAATCTTGTCTCTATGGCAAGATAACCAAAATTCCCTTCACTGGTAAAAGTAAAAAGATCAATGATTCATTAGGCCTAGTATATTATGATGTATTCAAACCAACAAACACAATAGCTAGAAATGGGTATTCATACTTCATTACCTTTATCGAGATTACTCTAGGTATGGGTATATGTACTTAATGAAGTACAAATCCAAAGCTCTTAAACCATTCAAAAAGTTTTGGGCTAAAATAGAAAATGAAACAATAAAAGATTCTGACTCTTAGATTTGATCAAGAAGGTGAAAATTTATGTCAGAAATTCTTGGATCATTTGATAGAAAATGGTATTCTATCATAATAGACTCTACCCTAAACTTCACAACATAATAGAGTGTCTGAAATGAGAAATTAAACCTTGTTGGACATGGTTTATTCCATGAGTCTAAGGTAGACCTTCCGATATCCTTTTGAAGACATGCTTTAGAAATTACTGCCTATCTTTTGCATAAGGCTCCAACCGAATTTATGGATAAGACACTAAATGTGGCACGGTAAGAGACTATTTTTGTCTCATCTTAGGATTTAGGGTTCTCTAGGTTATGTGAAGTAAACAGCATCTAACAAGCTTGGAGCTAGATCAAATAAGCATAAAAGATATCAAAAAAATAGCTAGATATTATTTTTAAAATTTGACTAATTAAAAATAGTTGTTTCATAACATGAAGTCTTCTTAAATAAAGAATTTCTACTAGAAAAGTTCAGTAGGAGTAAAGTTGATCTTTAAAAAAGTTCAAAAACCACAAATAAACATTACTATGTAACTAGAGTTGAGGAATAAAACATCAGATATTTATAGTAAAAGGAAAATTCATCGACTTTAAAAATCATAAGGGTTCAAGTCCCTCTATTCCCAACCTAAAAAACTCATTTGCTATCTATTTATTTTATCCTACCCTTTCTGTGTTAATGGTTCAAAGATCCTTTTATTTCTCATTCATCCTAAAACTGAAGAAACATATGAACTCTAATGATCTAGTAGGATCAGGCAAGCTCTTAGGAGATATAGATTTCTCATGGATAAAAATGACTTGCCTAGTGATATCAAACCTACCACTTATAAGGAAGCAATGTCTAACATGATTCTAAAAAAGGGCTTGATGCCATAAGAACTGGGATGTATGGATGTTTAATGCCATAAGAACCGAGATGGATGGATGTTAACTAAGTTCAGACTTTCGTTGACCCACTTAAGGGATAAAGGGCATTGGGTGTAAGTGGGTCTTTAGGAGAAAGATTAAGGTAGATCATAGCATGCAAAAGTACAATGCCAAACTGTTATTTAAAGGTTATAATCAAGCTGAAGGCATTGATTATGAGGAAACCTTTTCACTCGTTACATAAAATCCATCCAGATATTGCTTGAAATAACCATATATTTCAATTATGAGATATGACAAATGGATATAAAGCTAGCATTCCTTAGTAAGAATCTACAAGAAGAGGTGTATGTGACACTGCTTAATGCTTTTATATCCAAGTCAAATTCAAATCAAGAATGCAGGCTAAAGAAGTCCATTTATAGGCTAAAGCACACTTGAAGGAGTTGCAACATCGTATTCGATGAAATAATTAAAGAATTTGGTTTAAAAAAGAATCCCATTGATCCATGTGTCTATAGATAAATGGTAGGAAATTGTTTTCTTGTTGCTATACGTTGATGACATAATACTTATGGGGAAGGACATATGTATGCTACAAACCATTAAAGCCTGGCTATCCAGATAATTCTCCATGACATATTTGGGAAAAGGACAATCCATTCTGGAATTAAGATCTAGAGAGATAAATTAAAACAAATGCTTGGTTTATCTCAATCCTTATACATAGACAAATTTTTAAAAGGTTTAAGGTGGTATACTCCAAGAAAAGAAATTTGCCTATGATACATGGTATACACTGCTAAAAAATGATGTGTGTTAAAACATTGGATGAAAGGGCACGGATGGATGAGATTTCATATCCCTTAGTAGTTGGATCTATCATGTATGCAATGTTATGTACTAGACTTGGTGTATCATATGCTCTAAGTATCATGGCTATATACCAAAGTATTTTTAGTAAAGGTTACTAGACTGTTGTGAAGAATATCTTGAAGTATTTATGAAGGACTAAATTGTTATGAATGCCTTAAGGGTGAAAGACATTTTTATGTATTTCATTAATTTAAGCTGATTATTTATATATATTCGAGTTATCATTATATTATTGCTATTCTGTCCTTATTTAGATTTATATGCTAAAGTAAATGTAAACAAATATGGCTTGTTGACTGCTTGTGTCTTTTCCATTAGAATGTTGCATATAATGGACTTTATATGCAGGAAGAAAATATTCTAAGATAAGTAGTCTAAATTGATAGTCATAGTCTATAGGGTTAATGTGAGCAATTAACTCATGTTAAGATAATTATTTCATCTAAATCCAACATGGAGATGGCCTGTCTTGGTCATCTAGAGCAGTTTGACTCCTAAGTAGAGATATAGAATATATTAACTAGAGGTGGTGATTAATTGGATTGGAGCAACTTTAATTAGTCCATTAATAATTCTGTTTACATGGATTAATTTACTATTTGATGGATAAATATTACTTTTAGGGAAAATAATGAAAAGAAGGGCTTTTCCTACCAAGTTGAAGCACTTAAATCGTGTATCCTAATGAGGAGAATGAGTTTATAGTGCCTAATCATAAAAAGAATAGAGATTATTACAAGAATTGAAGTTTGTGTCAGTTGATAGACGAACTTAAATTCTATGGAAAATGGTGGAAAGAAAAACTTTTCTTGCCAAACCAAAGCATCAAAATGGTGTATCCCAATGAGGAAAATGTGTTTATAGTGCCAAATCACCAAAAGAATGGAGATTATTGTGAGAATCCAAGTTTGCACAACTTAACTAACAAACGTTGATTTTAAGGAGAATGGTGGAAAGAAAAACTTTTTTTGCCAAACCAAAGCTTCAATATCATGTATGCCAATGAAGAGAATGTGTTTATAGTGGCCAATCATAAAAAGAATAGAGATTATTCAGAGAATCCAAGTTTGTCCTATTTGAAGGATGAACTTTGATTCTAAGGAAAATATGGAAAGAAAAGCTTTTTCTAAATCACGAAAGCATCAGAATCATGTATCCAAATAAGGAGAGTGTGTTTACAGTGGCCAACAACAAAAAGAATAGAGATTATTATAAGAATCCAAATTTGTCCTATTTGATAGACCTACATTGATTCTAAGGAAAATGTTGGAAAAAAAGCTTTTGTTGCCAAACCAAAAATCAAAATTATGTATCCCAATGAGAAAAATGTGTTTATAGAGCCTAATCACAAAAAGAATAGAGATTATTACAAGAATCCAAGTTTGTCCCACTTGAGGGATGAACTTTGATTATAAAGAAAATGGTGGAAAGAAAAGCTTTTACTGCCAAACCAAAGCATCAAAATGGTGTATCCTAATGAAAAGAATGTTTTTGTACTTCCCATCACAAAAAGAATAGGCTACTAGAATCCAAGTTTGTCCTATTTGATGGATGAAATTTGATTCTGAGGAAAATGGTGGAACGAAAAGCTTTTCCTTCCAAATGAAAACATCAAATCCATGTATGTCGATAAGGAGAATGTTTTTTATAGTTCCCAATCATAAAAAGAATGAAGATTGTTACATGAATCCAAGTTTGTCACATTCGACATATGAACTTTGATTTTATGAAAAATGGTGAAAAAAAAGTTTTTCTTAGCAAACCAAAGCATCAGTATTGTGTATCCCAATGAAAAGAATTTGTTTATAGTGCCCAATCACAAAAATAGTAGAGTTTATTACAAAAATTCTAGTTTGACACATTTGACGAACAAGCTTTGATTATAAAAGAAATGATTGAAAGAAAAGCTTTCCTTATAGAACCAAAGCATCAAAACCATGTATGCCAATGAGGAGAATGTGTTTATAGTGCCCAATCACCAAAAAAATGGAGATTATAATAAGAATCCAAGTTTTTTAAGAGATGAACTTTGATTTTGAGAAAATGATAGAAAAAAAAGCTTTTCTTGCCAAGCTAAAGCATCAATATCATGTATTTATAGTGCCCAATCACAAAAAGAATAGAGATTATTAAGAGAATCCAAGTTTATCCTATTTGAGGTATGAACTTTGATCCCGAAGAAAATGGCAGAATGAAAAGCTTTTCCTACATAACCAAAGCATCAAAATTGTGTATCCCAATGAGGAGAGTGTGTTTATAATGCCCAATCACAAAAAGAATAGAGACTATTATAAGAATCCAAGTTTATCCTATTTGATGGATAGACATTGATTCTTGGAAAAATAATGGAAAGAAGAGTTATTCTTGCCAAACCAAGGTATCAAAACAGTGTATCCCAATGAGAAGAATGTGTTTATAACGTTCAATCATAAAAAAATAGAGATTATTATGAGAATCCAAGTTAGCCCCATTTGAGGGACGAACTTTGATTCCAAGAAAAATGGTCCAAAGCAAAGCTTTTCCCACCAAACAAATGCATCAAAACCCTATATCCCAATGAGTAGAATGTGTTTATAGTGCTCAATTATAAAAAAATAGAGATTATTATGAGAATCCAAGTTTTTCGCATTTGAGGGATGAACTTTCATTCTAAGCAAAATGGTGGAAAAAAAAGCTTTTCCTGCCAAACCAAGGTGTTAAAACCATGTATCCTAATGAGGAGGATGTGTTTATAGTGGCTTATCACAAAAGAACAAATATTATTATGGGAATCCAATTTTGTCTTGTTTGAGGGATAAACTTTGATTCTAAAGAAAATAGTGAAAAAAAAAGCTTTACCTACTAAACTAAGGCATCAAAACTATGTATCGCAAAGAGAAGGATATGTTCATAATGCCCAATCACAAAAAGAAAGAAGATTATTACGAGAATCCAAGTTTATAACATTTAAGAGGTGAACTTTAATTATAAGGAAACTGGTGGAACAAAAAGCTTTTCTTGCCAAACCAAAGAATTAAAACTATGTATTATAATAAGGAGAATGTCTTTATAGTGCCCAATGACATAAAGAATGGAGATTATTACGAGAATTCATGTTTGTCCCATTTAAGGGATGGACTTTGATTCTGGAAAAAAATAGTGGGTAGAAAAGCTTTTCTTACAAAGTCAAAGCATCAATATCGTGTATCCCAATAAGGAGAGTATTTTTATAGTGCGTAATGACAAAAAGAAAGAAGATTATTACGAGAATCCAAGTCTTTCCCATTTGAGGGTCAAACTTTGATAAATGGGATAAACTTTGATTTTGAGGAAAATGGTGCAATGAAAAGCTTTTCCTGCCTAACCAAAGCATCAAAAATGTGTATCCCAAGGAGAAAAATGTATTTATACTGCTCAATTATGAAAATAATAAAGATTTTTTTAAAAATCCAAGTTTGTCCCATTTGATGGATGGACATTGATTCTAAGGAAAATGGTGGGAAAAAAAACATTTGTTGCCAAACCAAAGCATTAAAACCATGTATTCTAATGAGGAGAATGCCTTTATAGTGCCTAATCATAAAAAGAATGGAGATTATTATGAGAATCCAAGTTTATCCTATTTGACAGATGAAATTTGATTATGAGGAAAATGGTGGAAAGAAATGCTTTTCTTACCAAAGTAAAGCATCAATAGCATGTATCTCAATGAGGAGAATATGTTTATAGTGTCTAGTCACAAAAAGAATGGAGAGTTTTATGAGCATCCAAGTTTGTCCCATTTGATGAATGAAATTTGATTTTCACGAAAATGGTGGATAGAAAAGCTTTTCTTACCAAACCAAAGCATTACTATCATGTATCTCAATAAGAAGAATGTTTTCCAATGCCCAATCATAAAAGCAATAAAGATTATTGCGAGAACCCAAGTTTATCTTATTTGACAGATAAAATTTAATTCTGAGGAAAATGGTCTTGCCAAACTAAAGTATCAGTATAGTGTATACCAATAAGAAGAATGTGTTTATAGTGCCCAATCACAAAAAGAATAGAGATTGTTATGACAATCCAAGTTTTTCCCATTTAATGGATGAAGTTTCATTTTAAGGAAAATGGTAAAACAAAAAACCTCTACTACCAAACCAAAGCATCAAGATCATGCATCCTAGTTAGGAGAATGTGTTTATAGTACCCAATCACCAAAAAAATAGAGATCATTTTGAGAATTCGAGTATGTCACATTTAACAAATAAAATTTCATTTTGAGGAAAATAGTGGAAAAAAAGGTTTTCTTACTATTGCAAAGCTTTTATATCATGCATCCTAATGAGGAAAATCTCTTTACATTGCCCATTCACCAAAAGAATGGAGAATATTACAAGAATCCAAGTTTACCATTTCGACGAACGAGCTTTGATTCTAAGGAAAGTGGCTGAAAGAAATTTTTTTCTTGTTAAACCAAAGCAGTAAAAGTATGTATCCCAATGAAAAGAATGTGCTTATAGGGCTCAATCACCAAAAAATTAGAGATTATTACTAGAATCCAAGTTTGTCCCATTTGAGTGATGAACTTTGATTTTAAGGAAAATGGTAGAAAGAAAAGCTTTTCTTGCCAAGCCAAAGCATCAAAACCATGTATCCCAAAGAGGAGATGTATTAATGGTGCCCAATGACAAAAAAATGGAGATTTTTATGAAAATCCAGGTTTGTCTCATTTGAGGGATGAACATTGATTCTAAGGAAAATGGTGGAAAGAAAAGCTTTTTGTGCCAAACAAAAGCATCAAAACTATGTTTCCCAATGAGAAATATGTGTTTATAGTGCCCAATCACAAAAAGAATGGAGATTATTATGAGAATCCAAGTTTATCCCATTTGAGCAATGAACTTTGATTTTGAGGAAAATTATGAAAAGAAAAGCTTTTCCTAGTGAACTAAGGCATCAAAACCGTGTATCCTAATGAGGAGGATGTGTTTATAGTGCCCAATCATAAAAAGAATGGAGACTATTAAGAGAATCCAAGTTTGTCCTATTTATGGGATAAACTTTGATTCTAAGGAAAATGGTAGAAAGAAAAGCTTTTCCTACCTAAGCAAAGCATTAAAACCATCTATCCCAACGAAGACAATGTGCTTATGGTGCCAAGACACAAAAAGAATAAAGATATTAAAGGAATCCAAGTTTGCCCATTTGAGGGATGAACTTTAATTCTAGGGAAAATGATTGAAATAAAAGCTTTTCCCACCAAGCTAAAGCATCAAAATTGTGTACCCAATGAGAGAATGTGTTTATAGTGCCCAATCCTAAAAGAATAAAGATTATTACAAGAATCCAAGTTTGTCCCATTTGAGCGATGAACTTTGATTCTAAGGAAAATGGTGGAAAAAAATTTTTTCCTGCTAAAACAAAGCATCAAAATCGTGTATCAAAAAAGGAGAATGAGTTTATAGCGCCTAATGACCAAAGGAATAGAGATTATTACGAGAATCCAAGTTTATTCCATTTGATGAATGAATTTTGACTTTGAGGAAAATGGTCAAAGGAAATGCTTTTCTTGCAAAGCCAAATTATCATTATCATGTATAGCAGTGAGAAGAATATGTTTATAGTGCCCAATCACAAAAAGAATGGAGATTATTACAAGAATCTAAGTTTATCCTATTTGAGGAATGAACTTTGACAAATGGGACAAAGTTTGATTTTGAGGAAAATAGTGGAAAGAAAAGCTTCTCCTGCCTAACCAAAGCATCAAAACCATGTATCCCAATGAGGAGAACGTATTTATACTTTCCCAATCACAAAAAAACTAAGATTATTATAAGAATTGTAGTTTATCTTATTTGATGGACAGATATTGATTCTAAGGAAAACGTTGGAAAGAAAAGCTTTTATTGCCAAACCAAAGAATTAAAATCATGTATCCCAATGATAAGGATGCATTTATAATGCCTAATCACAAAAAGAATAGAGATTAGTACTTAAATCCAAGTTTCTCCTATTTGAGGAACGAACATTGATTTAGAAAATGGTAGAAAGAAAGGCTTTTACTGCCAAACCAAAGCATCAAAACCATGCATCTTAAGGTAGAGAATGTGTTCCTGGTGCCCAATAGCAAAAAGAATCGAGATAATTATGAAAATCCAAGCTTGTCCCATTGAAAGATGAACTTTAATTTTAAGGAAAATGTCAAAAAGAAAAGCTTTTCCTGCCAAACCAGAGTACCAAAAATCATGTACCCCAATAAGGAGAATGTTTTTATA
>JBBYHL010088834.1:0-35757 GCA_038381835.1 Adansonia madagascariensis | reverse complement strand
CATGCTTTACATGAGATGCATATGTGAATGTGGAAGGAACATGGCAAGGTCACATGGATAGAGGCTGTTATGGTGATAAAAATGTAAAGGGGCAGCATGTAGGCACCAAGAAAAACATCAAGATCCTAAACTACACAACAAAAGCCACAAAAATGCATGGGAGTCTTAGGGTGGCCATAAAAGCATGAAAGGGTTTACTAAGATGATGTTAATGACAAAACAGAAAATAGAAAGATCAAGGTAGAGGGGATATACTGAAAACTTGAACTTTTCTTTTTCTCGGAGCAGTGGCTATAGGCTTAATATCTTCTTTCTCCTTACTATTATTTAGCAGGAAAATGATGAAAAGAAGTAGCTTTCTGGTGATATGGTTGATGGTGAGGCTTTTTAAAGGTTAAAATATGTGGAAAGTTAGGTTCTTGAAGGTTTTCTATTGGTGGTTTAGGGTAGCTATGGGAATGGAGTATGAAGGCTAATGAAACAGTGTTTTTGGGGCAGAGAATGGCTAAAGGATTTTTAGGGATGGATGAAGAGTTTTTTGGGATTACTGGAACTGCTTTTTTCCTCTTTGAGGTAGTTGGTTTTTTTTTCTAAGGTAACTTTCTATAAGATCCCTTGTTCTCTTTGTTCAGCCCCTCCTTTTTAGAAGACAATGCAAAAAGCCTCATTAATTTTTCTTCTGCAGCAAGGCATATCTTCAGCTTCCATGTTCAGTTGACTTCTTTGTTATTGGTTCTGCCATGCTGATCAAATAGGTAGAAAGGCTATGAAAGCCTGCAAGCTGGAGATATGCCTACCACCCTTTTACACCCATATAATTTATGAAAGTAACCTTTGTCATTAATTGTTTAGACTCCAAAAATTTGTTAGAATCCGTTAATGAACCCATAGTTAAGGTTTGCAATGTTATATGATAGTTTTTGGTGCAAAACATGCTTAAATCAGATTTTGAATGGGTAATACGAAAGCTAAAAGGTGGCTTAAAGTAGCCAAAATAGCTTGCATGTATCAATACATATCACTTTATATCGATACTCAAGGTAAATTTTATGCATGAGTTTCGATACAGGGATGCTTGTATCTATACTAAGAGCATAAATTATTTCTAGTCTCAAGACTTTGAGACCTGTATCGATACTTCATGGACTTGTATTGATACTTATGCTTGTGTATCGATACATTTCACCAAAAATCACAATTTTAGCTACTGCCAAGACTTGTATCGATACAATCATGCTAGGTATCTATACCAAACCCTTATGTATCGATACTGCAAATGGAAATTCAAAATTTTGTCAATGTGAAAGCCCCATGATAATGTTTAAACACCCATATGACCCGTACGTTCTTCAAGTTCCTTGAGTTATCTTATCTTGGTCATAAAAAGAGAAAAATTACCCCATTTTTGAATTTTTCTTTAAAGCGGTCCATAGGCATTTTAGATTGTCCCCTAACTTTATTTCTATTTTTTTGATTTTGTCACCTTTTACCTAACTCCTAAGATACCAAAAACTGGTCCAAAAAAAATGAGGTATCTACAGCTGCCCCTCTTTGACTGTTGCTAAGTATTAGGACCAAGGCAAAGATAAATAGACACCATTTTGTTGGAGCAATGTATTAGGCTATTTTTTGAAAAAAAAAAAGAAAAAACATCTTACTCTTTAAAGTCTAGACTGAAAGGGGTGCCACCAGTTTACATATGCTTAAAAGAAAAAAAAGGCATCCTACTCTTTGAGGACTAAAATAAAAAGGGTGCCACCAGCTTGTGTGGGCTTAAAGGAAAAAGAAAAGGGATCCTGCTCTTTGAGGACTAAAATGAAAGGGGTGCCACCAGCTTGTGTGGGCTTAAAAGAAAAAGAAAAGGCATCCTGCTCTTTGAGGACAAAAATAAAAAAGTCTAGCTCTTTGAGGACAAAGAAAGAAAAGCTCTTGCTCTTTGAGGACAAAGAAAGAAAATGTCATGCTCTTTGAGGACAAAGAAAATAAAAGGTCATGCTCTTTAAGGACAAAGAAAGGAAACGTCCTACTCTTTTAGGACAAGAAAGAAAAGGTCCTGCTCTTTGAAGACAAGAAAAGAAAAAGTCTTATTTTTTTAGGATAAGAAAAGAAAACGTCCTGCTCTTTGAGGACAAGAAAAAAAACGTCCTGCTCTTTGAGGACAAGAAAGAAAATGTCCTACTCTTTGAGGACAAAGAAAGAAAAGGTCTTGCTCTTTGAGGACAAGAAAGAAAATGTCATGGTGTTGAGATTAGATACTTTTTTGGGTGATTTTCAATAAGCTTGAGATGTCGAAGGTACTCACCTAAGATTTTTTAAGGTTTCTGGAAACAAAAAGTCGCACCTTACGCTCTTTATTGATTTACCTTGTGTACGGGGATCGGTACCTAAAAGATGTTAAATCTTATAGAATGCATGAGAATGCATATGGATGTTTAAATGATGCGAAAGTGGTGTTTCCAAAGGCATAGTCTGTTAATTTTGGATCTTTCTCACATCTAACAATATGGCTTCTTGTCTTGATGACCAATAATGGTAATAAGAGGATTGTGGAATCGGATGATTCACGTTGAAAGGCACTAGCTGTAAAAAGTTTATTAGCAAGCATGAATGGTGCTTTTTTAATAATTCCAACTCTAAAGAGCTTCTTTGACTGTTCAAATGTCTTGAATCCTGGTTGTTTATTGAAGCAGGATTTTAGCCTTTCTTCTTCATGATAGGCTTTTCTCAGGGTAAAATTTAAACACTTATTATGATACAAGATCAAAGAAGGTGGGACCAACCATGGCCTTAAATTTCATTTTTTTGGTCTCTAAACCTAACAAAAATTCTTGCAAAGTTTAATCTTTCCAAGCAATGCTATGAAATCCTGTTATTCATTTTGTTCATTTATCAAGCATTATCAATTAAATGATAAACATGATGCAACATGGAATGTAGGGTTACGAAAAGGTTTTGTGAGAAATCAAACAATTGTATTCTTATTCGATTAAAAAATTTTGAAATACAAAAGAGTCAAAAAAAATCTTCCCGGATGATTGGCTTCGATGCTGATGACATGAATTTTCCACTGAATGCTTTCAGAGACTTTCTCTTGAGCAAATGATCCTTGTGGTGTTGGCCAAATCACAAGAAGATTCCTTAGATTGCCTATGGTGGGATGGAGGCCTCAAAGTTGATTAGTTTTCATTTTTCAAGTGTAATTGTGGATGAAGTTTGGTCAGCATAGAACAGAAGGGTAAGTTATGATTTGGTGTCTTGGTCAGAGTTATAAATATAGAGAAGATTAGTTTTAGGTTGATGATGGTTTGGGTTTGACTTGGTTTGAATGGGTTTGGTTACTTAAGTCGCCCTCTCAGGTTTTCGACTTAAGTTGGTTTTTTTTCTTTTGTTTTTTGGTTTGTTTTTATTTTTTATTTTTAGAGAATGGTGGGCGAAGGGCTAGTAGAATGCCCTTTTGGGTTTTCATCCTAAAGTCCTTTTAGGTATAGTATTTTTTTTATGGAATCAGAGTTCACAGGATTAGGCAGGTCATTGCCATCCATTTTGGTTAAGATTAAAGCTCTTCTAGAGAATACGCGCTTCACTATGTATGGTCCTTCCAAATTTAGGGTCCATTTTTTGCAAACATCTTTATGGATTGGGACAATTTACTTAAGCACCAAGTCACTTTCTCAGAATTGACGAGGATGGACCTTTTTGTCATAGGCTCTCATCATGCACTTTTGATACATCTACCCATGACATATGGCTTTAATTCTCTTTTCTTCGATAAGATTAAGTTACTCAAATCGATCTCTAACCCATTCGCCCTCCTCAAGTTATGATTCCATTAAAACTCTGAGGGAAGGGATTTCAACCTCGATGGGTAGAACAGCTTCCATACCATAGACTAAGGAAAACGATGTAGCACCCGTAGAAGTTTGTACTGTTGTGCGGCAAGCATGTAATGCAAAGGATAACTTTTCATGCCAATCCTTGTATGTCTCAGCCATCTTTTCGATTATCTTCTTGATATTCTTGTTGGATGCTTCCACTGCCCCATTCATTTTTGGACGATATGGGATGGAATTTCGATGTTGAATTTTAAACTGAGAGTAGATTGCTTGCATTATCTTTTTTTCAGGTTGTGTACATTATCAGTAATGATTTGTTTGGGAAGACCATATCTACAGATAATATCCTATTTTATAAATTTGCACATAACAGATCTGGTGATGTTGGCATAAGAAGCTGCCTCTACCCATTTAGTGAAGTAGTCGATAGCAACTAGGATGAAACAATGTCCATTGGAGGCCTTAGGGGTGATTGGTCCAATCATGTCCATGCCCCACATAGAAAATGGCCATGGGGCTGTCATAACGTGCAATGGTACCAGAGGGACATGAATCTTATCTGCATAGATTTGGTATTTGTGGTATTTACAGGCATAGTTAATGTAATCCCTTTTTAGAGTCAGCCAATAGTAGCCAGATTTCATGACTTGTTTTACCATTCGGTGCCCATTAGCATGCATACCACAGATCCCTTTATGGATCTCTTCGAGGATTTTTTTGGCTTTCAAGGCATCAACACATAGGAGTAATACCTGGTCCCAACTCTTCTTGTAAAGTGCTCTGCCATCCAAAATGAAGTTTGTAGCCATTCTTCATATGGTTCTTTTATCATTTTCGGTGGCATGACCAGGGTATTGCTAATTTTTGATATACTGGAGGATGTCATGATACCAGGGCAAACCATTTTTTTATATTCTGGCAATATGTCGGTGTTGAATGAATGCTCATCTGAATAGAGGTGACGTCTGACTCCTGATTGACCTTAAACATGGATGATAAGGTGGCTAAGGCATCAGCAATTTGATTAGCTTCTCGAGGCAAATATCGAAAGCTAACATCATCAATTTTTTTTCTCAGATTAAACTTTTATAATGAGTTAGTTTGGCATCACGTGTCGACCATTCCCCTTTCAATTGGTAAATGATAAGGGTTGAGTCTCCAAACACTTGTAACATTCGGATGCCTCTTTCGATGGTGGCTTGGAGTCCTATAATGCAAGCCTCATATTCAGCTATATTTTTAGTGCAGTCGAAGCTCAATCTCATAGTGAAGGATAATGGCTTCCCTTAAGTGATATTAAAATTACCTCAATTCCATGCCCCAATGTGTTTAAAGCACCGTCGAAAAATATTTTCCAAGGTGAATCACTATCGGTTGCTTCTCCCACCTCAGATACGCACATTAAGTCTTCGTTAGGGAATTGGAAGTCCAAAGGTTGATAATCATCCATTGCTCGACTAGCCAAAAATCTATGATTATGCTACCCTTGATTGCCCTTTGATTCACATATATAATATCATATTTAGAAAGCAAGACTTGCCACCTAGCCAATCTCCTTGACAATGTAGAGGCTTCACATAAGTATTTGATAGGATCCAGTTTAGCGATCAACCACGTGGTATGGTATAACATAGATTATCTTAACCTCCTGGCTATCTAGACTACAGTGTAACATAGCTTTTCTATTGTCAAGTAGTTATTTTTACATTCTGTGAACTTTTTGCTTAAATAGTAGATAGCCTATTCTTTCTTTCCTAAATCATCATGCTGGCCTAATACACAGCCCATCGAACTATCAAAGACTGATAGATATAAAATTAGAGGTTTGCCTAGGATTAGGGGCACAAGCACTGGAGGGCTTGAAAGGTATTGCTCTACTTTATCGAAGGCTTCTTGACATTCTCCATTCCATTCTCTGGGATTTTGTTTACGAAGTAGCTGAAAGATTGGGTCACATTTATTCGTCAATTGAGATATAAATCGGGCTATATAGTTCAATCTTTCCAAAAACCTTCTCACCTTTTTTGGGGTTTGAGGTGGTAAAAGGCTTTGAATGGCCCTAACCTTGTCAGGGTCCATTTTCATTCCTCTTTCGCTCACAATGAAGCCCAATAACTTGATGGATGTGACACCAAATGTGCATTTGGCGAGGTTTAACTTGAGCTGATATTTACGATGGTGTTTGAAGAGCTTCCTTAAGTCGGCTACATATTCATTCTCTTTAGTGACTTGGCGATCATGTCATCCACATAAACTTCAATCTCTTTGTGCATAAGGTCATGAAACAATGTCACCATTGCCTTTTGATAAGTTACCCCAGTGTTTTTTAGCCTGAAAGGCTTTACTTTATAGCAAAAAATTCCCCACATGGTCACGAAGGTGGTTTTTTCCATGTCTTCTATCACCATTTTGATTTGGTTGTATCCCAAAAATCCATCCATGAAAGAAAAAAAATGCATTTTTGGTGGTGTTGTCTACTAGGGTATCGATATGGGGCAAAGAAAAGTTATCTTTTAGACCAGATCGGTTCAAGTCCCTATAATCCATACATATTCGCACTTTACCATCCTTCTTAGGGATTGGGACTATATTGGCCACCCACTTAGGGTATTTGGCGACTTCAAGAAATCCTGCTTCAAATTGTTTCTTGACTTCTTCTTTGATCTTTAGTAGCATCTCAGGTTTCATCCTCTTGAGCTTTTTTTGCACAGGTTTACACTTAGGTTTGAGAGGATGTTTATGTACTATGATGTCGGCATTCAACCCAGGCATATCTTGGTAAGACCAGGCGAACACGTCTTGGTACTCTTGAAGAAGGCTTATCAGATGGTTTCGGGTTAATGGTTTTATAGAGGTTCCAATTTTAACTTTCTTTTGGTCTTCTTCTGCCCCAAGATTTATGGTTTTGGTAGGTTCTTTATGAGGTAAAATCTATTTTTCTTATTGTTCAATTAGTTTGAGCAGATCTGTGGGTACAGGGTCCACCTCAGAATCTTCTTCATACTCAACCCCATCAACACAGATTGCTTGGTCAAAGTTGATTTCCTGAGTCTCAATATGGATTTCATGTCATCTTCATTCGAATACCTAAAAATATGAAAAAGAACAATATAGGCAAAAGATATGTAGGAGGAGGTGAAAATGGACACAATGAATGAAATACATAATGCTCCATCATTTTCATTAATAATACTTAATAAAAGGTTCCCATACAAAGGATCCCACAATGCTTTTGGGCGAAAGCATGTGGGTTTGGTTCATGGCATTACTTTGAAAGAGTTTTGAATAATATAGGGATTTCTATTCAATCTAGACACTTGAAATAAACTCTGGAAGGCATAAGTCGATCTCTCCACCCATTGCTAAAGGATTTTCAATTACATTGATGGAGAAATCCTCAAAAGCCTACCCTAACAGAAGCATGACGTTTGTCGAGCTAGTGTTAACATGTCCACCTGAGTGAAAGTTCTTACGTAATGGCAAAAATGCCATAGGTTCATGCCCCATGTCTTGTCCCAACAAACATGCTATTCTTTTCTCTCGATTCCTCTAGGCTTGCTTCTTTTTCTACTGTGCATTGGGCTTGAACCCCAATCCTCTCTTGTTAGTCTGATGGGTCACTTTTAGAGCTTTAGCAGCTCCTTAGAGGCATCTTTCAAACCCTTTTTTGGCTCGAGCACTTTTGCCGACTATTAGTTTTAAGCCCATTTGTGTGCTTCCTGACAAATGACGCTTAATCATGGGCAACCCTTCCTTAACATAGGTGGCATTGATGAACTCAAATGATTGAAAAGAGGGTTCTGGAATGCCCTCATCAGGTTTAACGTATGGGGTATCAGTCGAGGTTGTAGCAATAATATCTTCTTCTCCACCAATACTGACAACTTTGTTTCTAATTACAAACTTCAATTTTTGGTGCAAGGATGATGGAACTGGATCCATGGCCTTCCCAAAAGGCAATTATATGATAGAGTAATGTCTATCACATGAAAGTCAACCTCATAACTACATAGGCCTATTTGGAGTGGGATAGTGATGTTCCCCACAATACTTCTGTAAGTTCCTTCAAATGCCTGCATGACTTTGTGACTGTTTTGAATGTGAGACGCATCAATAGGGAGCTTATTCAGGCATGACATAGGCATTACATTCAAAGTAGACCCGTTATCAATGAGCACCCTGGGTAATATGCTCCCTTTGCAGTATGTGGTGATGAAAAGGCTTTATTATTTTCTTTTCCTCCTTATGGAATCTCATCATCAATAAAGGATATGTAATTGTCAGCCATGATATTGTTCACTAGATGATCTAGCTGGCCTATAGAAATATCGGAAGGACATAGGCCTCGTTCAAAACTTTTAGGAGTGCATTTCTATGAGCTTCAGAGTTTAACAAAAGTAACAGTACGGATATTTTGGCAGGTTGCTTATTTAGTTGATCCATGATACTGTATTCACTGTGTTTGATGAACTTAAAAAACTTCATTGCTTCTTTCTCACTGATTGGTTCCTTGGTGACTTTTGAATCTGATCCTTTAGTTGCAGACTTAAGTGTTTGAAGATTCTGGCTAGTATCTTCTTACTGAGCTTCATCTCTTAAGGCTAGTGATGTATAACATCTACCACTCTGAGTCAAGTGGCTCACCCCTGAAAGATTAATATTTGAGGCTAGTTGACTAGATTCCCTAATAATTAAGGTCTTACTCTCATAATTCCAAGCAATATCTTGTTGTCTTCGTAAGAGAACGGAGATGACAATTGAATGACCATCCTTGGTACAGATAAGGCAAGAGTAGCTTGAGGATGCAGTCGATTATCATATAAGATCAGTGGTCTCCGATGCCATAAGAGAGATTATTCCCATCCCCTTCTGTGGCATTGATAGATGGAAGTGCATCTATAGGTTGACTAGTCAAAGTCTGCTTCTCATCATAAAATTTGATGCTGTCTTCCTTCATCATTATTTAGACCATGGCACGAAACTCTTTACATATCTGAAGTGTATGAACATGTACTGTATGGAAATCATAGAAGTTGTCGACTTCTTCTTTTTTCTTTTTGACCCTATTAACTAATTTGGCCTTTACCAAGATCTCCCAAATTATGCTTATCGGTGTTTTCAGCTCTTCCATATTTTTCATGATCTCATAATTTTGCTCAACAATAAACCTTTCTAGGTCTGCGTCTGCACAGGTTTAAGATGAATTGGCTCTTTTGTCGAACCTCGACTGTCATGTTATTTTGACTTTTCCTTTCCTCTTGCCCCTGTTTGATTCTCTTTTCAAAGCCTCATCCATCATCCCACAAAGAATGACTACATTCATAAAGCTTTTAGGGGTTCTTTTCACCACTTTATCATAGTACGGTGACTGTAGTGTGCTAACGAACCTGATGATCATTTTCTTCTCTGTTAATAATGGTTGAATTTGGGCAACCTTTTCCATCCACCTAGAGGCGTAATGCCTAAAGCTTTTATTTGGCCATTTCTTCATACTCATAAGAGAAAGGCAAATCAGGATGCCATCGTCATTTGCTTCTTTTCTTTCGATGACGTTAATAGATGGATAAGTTAGTTCATGATATTCCTCGTAGAATTGTATCTCGGCTCGATCCATCATTCCTTGGACTATTTTCAAGAACAATGAATATTACTGTAAATCGTGTTCTTAAGCATAATAACAACAAGAAAACTCTGTGAATTCTTCTCTTGGGCTCAATATCCCAACCTCTCTAAATGCTTGCCATACTTTACTCGTTGGCGTCTTAACCTCTCTGACATCTCTTTTGATCCAACAACCTTTGCCATCAATCACAGTATTTACCTTCAGTTCAGCATGATTAGGGAGCAGGTTGGCCCCAACATTTGGTCTGGGCCTTTATTCTATTTTGATTATGCCTCTTTTCAGCAGGCTCTGCACCTTTCTCTTGAATGAGGTGCAGTTCTCAATTGAGTGTCCTTGTGCTCCAACATGGTATTCACAGTAAGCATTCCCATCATAACAGTTAAGGTATGGTGAAGATTTTAGGTCTAAGAACACTGAGGCGACCAATCGGCCCACTAATGGGCGATTGTAAATCTCTTTATATGAGTATGGTAGAGGGTCAAAATGTTCCCTTTCTCGGGGAGCTTGATGATTACTTAGGCTCTAGCATTGTTTGTGCTATGAGGTTGCATGCTTGGAGGAGTGTTTTGAACAGGATTTGATGTGAGGGTGACTGTTGGAGTAATCCTAGTAGAGTGAATTGCTGGTGTCATTTGGTAGGGGCTAAAACCCGGATACAACATACTTGGGGCATATACCCCTTGATTTAAGCTTGGATTTTGAGGGAACTTTACGGTGCTACGACTGACAGCGCTTAACAGCACTTACTTCTTTTTCCTTTCCTTTACTTGTTGGTTTCTTAATTAACTTAGATGATTCTCCCATAGATATTTTTCCACTTCTGATGGCATTATCAATCATCTCCCCTGATATGACCATATCAGCAAAATTCTTTGTGGCGTTTCCCACTAACTTCTCAAAGTCAGGAGCTTTCAAAATGCCGACGAACATAACAGTCATTTCTCTTTCAATTAGAGGAGGCTGAACCTAAGTTGCCTCTTCTCTTCATCTTTAGGCATACTGCCTAAAACTCTTAGAGGCTTTCTTCTCCATGTTCATAAGAGAGCAATCTAGGGCCTAGTCAGATACGTGTTTATATTGGTCGAGGAATGCATAAGCTATATCTGTCCATGTTTGAATTCTTATAGGGTCTAGCCCTATATACCATCGGAGAGCTGCCCCAATTAAACTATCCTGGAAGTAATGGATTAGAAATTTTTCATTTTCCTCATACCTAGTCATCTTGTGACAATACATCTGAAGGTGGGCAGTGGGATATGTGGTCCCATTATATTTTTTAAACTCTGGCACCTTGAATTTGTGTGGAATGACGAGACTAGAGACCAGTTCTAGAGCTTTCACGCTTATAATTCTAAATTTATCACTTTCTTCAATAGCTCGAAGACGTTTATCTAGAGATTGGTATTTGTTTAAGTCTTCATCATTTTCTTAAGACCTTTTTGCCTTTTTTTGTTCTGCTTGTTCATCAAGATCTGGTACTATAGGTATAGCGAGCGAAGAGCCTTGAACTAAATGTGGTGCTGTTGTAGGATTGAGATAAACCAATAGTTGAGTCAATGGAATTCTTGTTATCGAGGGATGCTATTCATGCAAAGCTGCTTCATGTACATTAGTAGCCTTGATACCACTATTCAAATTACTCTTGGGGTTAGCTAGTCCTTTGCTAGTGTTGGTAGTGCTCGTTTATCCTTTATCCTTTAAAGCTTCAAACAACAGTTTTGTCAATTTTGCCATTTGAGATTGAAGTTCTTCATTCCTACAGGCTGATTGTTCTTGAGATTCTCTGTACATAAGTTCTAGTCACTCAATGTGGGACTAATGATCATTTTCCATGGCTTAATAACGGGTACGAGTGTTTTAGCGATGGCGAGCTGAAGATTCCATGTTTCAGGACACTTTCACTTTAGATTTTTGACGGATTAGACCTTTAGAATGTGTCATGACATGACATGAAAATGCATATGAATTCATGAAGTAGAAAAAGAATTATGTTATTGATGCAAAGTAGAAAAAGAATAATTGTTATTGATGCAGATGCAAGAGGGACAATTGGATTAGAAAACAGCTCCACCAATAGCGTCTTTCATTGAAGCGACCAAAGTCTTGAATACAAATGATTACATTCAAAAATGTCTGGTATGATTACATTGTTTAATCACATGTTCTAAGAAATATAGCAGTTCTTGTTTGTGAGCTCTAGTGGGTAAAACGCTACATGCTAGATATCGAGCTGCATCTGTTCGACCTCTAACTGAGCTGCCTAAATTTGTTCAGTGAGATGGCGATGATGAGTCTGATAATTTTGGCATGCCTGATTGACTATTTGTTGCCATTCTTGCTCCCGCCATTCTGCAGCCCATACTAATTCATCCACTTGATTTTAGCAAGCTTGTAAGGACTACTCTAAGCCTTGAACCCTGACTGTTAATGTCCCATTCTCAACTTGATTCGCTCTCAAATCTCAAACTTGAGCTTCTAACCGTGCATTTCTCTTTTGATAAGTCGATGTGCGGGTTTGAGCTCAGACAAGCTTCTCTTTACTATTTTTAGCTGTTTTTTTCCACTAATGTAGTTCTTTTTCAAGGATGTAGTCTTTCCTTAGACTCTCGAGATTTGTTTACTTTACTTATCTATTCTCCACTCGATTGAAGACTTGCCTTGGCGTCATGATTTGTTTACTTTACTGACGGTCATATAGTCTTTCCTTAGACTCTCGAGATCTTCTTTGAGATAATTCTTCTTTTTATCAGCTCATTTTACCTCACCTTCACGCAGATAAAGGTCCATCTCAAATTGACTCTTTTCCTCCTTTAGGCAGGCAATTTCTTTGGTGAATTTTCGTCTAAGCAATTCAATTTCAGAAGGGAATTCCTCATCTACAAATGCAACAGTGAATGGAGGCAAGGCATCATTGGTGCAACGTATCTTGCATTCATTATACCCTGGGTTCATACTGCTTCCTCTCCAGTATCTTTCTATGTAATGAGTTTGTCTCCAAGCACAGAAGGCTAACTGAATTTTTCACTTATAATCTGGCTCGCCGTAGTCAATGTTGATGCCTCTAGGTCTTGAATAAAGGAGATAAATTGCTAACAAAAAAATTGTCAAAGGACCAGAATAGGTGTGTAGCTAATACTTCCCCATAACCCAAAGAGTGGCACATAATTGTAATCCCCACATCTATACATAATGGTTTGTGGCAAGAACCAAGCAGCCTTCCATGCCACTTCATCCCCGTCGAGATTCTAAAGTTTTTGCATCCATTATTCCTCGAACCTTTTATAAAGCTATTCCTTCTTGAGGACTTTGGAGATAGGACTGAAGTCAGGGAAAAAATTGTACGGCCTCTTTTTTTTTCCAAGCAAAGGTGGTTAGCAAGCCATAGGTGAAGCATAGGTGCACAACAAATGAAACATCTAGTCTCAATTTTCTTGCAAAAATTAAGGGCTCGAATAGTTTCAGCAATGATAGCAGGTGCCAGGTTAATGTTGCAACATAATCAAAAAATGAGATTCATCACCACCGCTTCGATAAAACCTAGCATCTTTGGGAAAATTACTAAGCCATATATCGCCAAAGCGAATATATCTTGCATTTTCTGAAGGTCGGTGGTATTTGCCATTGCCTCTCTTAAACTAGCCCATGAAATGCACTCGTTATTTCCTTTCTTCTTAATGTGACCCTCGATCCACGTCTCGAGTGCACTGAGAATCTGGGCTAATATTTTGTTAAAAGTTAGAGGGTTCAATGCCTTGTAATATATTCTATCAGTCTTGGCCCTTTCGATGTTTAGTAGCGAGGTATATTCCTATACTGTGGGGGTCAAATCCTCATGGTTGTAAAACATTGATATGCGGGGTTCCAAAATTAGGAAACGGCCTGCAGCAAACTAACATCCAAATGGACCTAGAGTAAAAGGGCAATGTCCATGTATCTCTTCATGAATGATTCCTTCTTAGTATTATCCCAACTGGTCCATATATATTTCAGATCTTGCCAGTCATTCTGATGATAACCTATTTTGATCTTTTCATGCACTGTCGAGATATACTCAAGTTTTAGGACATCCCTATCTTCACACTACCGTCGTTCAAATAGGCTCAAACTTCTTCGAAAGATTTCAACTTTGAAGTAGACTGTTGCTCCATGACAGACACTACTTGGTAAACACTGCACCATTGGCCAATTATCCCATGGCAATGATAATAATGAAATGATGCATGCATGCAAAAGGGAACAAAAAGAGACAATAAGTTAGCAACTGTACAAAGAAATAAGCACGCAAAGAAATGAAAGCAACAAAATGAAAATGCCATATAGAAGTTTGCCCCAAGAATAGTCGGTATGATGCATAGGGGCGAGCATAACAATCGGACAGCATCACAGCGTATCTATGCTAAGATTGCCTTTACACATGGTGATACAATATCATGTAAAGATAGGCCTGACTAAATAAGTAGTGATGTTCATCCATCAATATCTACGTTAAGTCATCAGTATGGTGACTTATTTTGGTCAGATTATGAATTTTTGGCATCGTAGATGTGAACATTCGCTCATCATCACCCACTTGTTAAGGAAGGGTGAGCCATAGAACATTATAGCATACCCTAAAGAAATAAAAATAACATGACAAATGTGAGGGATGATGTCCACCTATCGTTGCTTGTATAATATGGTATACAGGAGTAAAGGTAAGAAGTGTTTCTTTGAGTGACCCTATTCTCCGGGTCATTCTATCAGCATTCTGGTATGGTTTGACATCATTTGGCTCATAAAGCTCACTATATGAGTTTAAGTAGATGCCTAAATAGGTATCCAAATCATTCCTCCGTCTAGTAAGGACAGCCAAGGCATCCCGATCCTAGGCCCATCACGGGTTTGGCAGAACGGGTTTGACCCAGTGGCTGTATTTCTCTGTGCAAATACGGAGGGTCACTCACAAGAGACATAGGTAATTTACATCCTGGAAGGTCTTGCCATGCGTATGCGGAGGGTTACTCACAAAGGCGGATGGCTCACTTCCTCCTAATAATTAGAATCCTAGCCTCACCATGGTGTTTGGTAAGAATCTAATGCAAAATAAAAGTGCACGGTGTGTGTCGAAAAAACTATCAAACCTTCTTTTTATTTTACTCCATATCACTATACTTATTTAAATCAATATTTATTTGAAAAGAAGTCAATCCCTAAAAAAAGAATCATAAAATAAAGGCATAAAAAGTAAAATATTAGAAGGCAAAGAAAGAGAAGGAATTATATCTAAATAATTATGGAAACTGAAGAATCAAGGACCAAGCAAGACATAGCTAGTCATAGGCCTAACTCTCTAAGAAGGTGTCCCCAGCGAAGTCGCTAAGCTATCGACGTTCCACATGCCCGGCCTTTATGAACTTTGGATGATCTGAGGGGCCAAAGCGCACTTAACTGAGAAAATATTTTGATGTTCAACATGAAAGAGTAAAAGACCATAGGACGAATCCCTCATCCGACTAGTCTTGGATGGCCACCACGAAGTGGCCATAAACTTGGAGTCGCCACCGATCATTTTAAGTTAGGCATGATCGAATGCCTATTGAAAATAATACCAGAGATTCGTTGTTTTGGGTTCAAGAGTTGGTTACATGTGGGGAAGGATTAGCACCCCCACAACGCCCGAAAATCGATACCATCTAACTATATCTTACTTGAATCTCGGTATCTTCGATCCCATTTTTATCATTATTTAAATGTAATTCCCTCTTACATGAAATTCCCATTTTTATCATTTTTATCTTACATGAAATTTTATAAAATACGAGTTAGGGTTTTAATGAAAATTTTATCACCTGTACGCCTCAGAAAGTAAGAAACATAAGGATTTTTCATGAAAATGATCTCTGGATGGGTTTAAAAATCAAATATTTCATGTCTGGCACTAGAGAGATACCGACACAAGATATCGTTTTGTGATTTTGAAAATGATATTTAAAGCATGAATGCTCAAGGTCCCCACAAGAGGAAATGTATAAGTAAGATAGGAAAGAGAACAATAAATAAATCCACACAAAATACATAAGAAAAATGGGTGATCGAAATGTATCTCATAGTTGTCTTCGATTATTGATGAATAGCCGAGATGACAATGTTGAGACTTAGTCAGATTCAGGGGAAATTTAAGGAGAAAACAAGATTTCAATGACTCGAGGATATCTTAGAAAAAATTTTGAATTTTAGAAGGAATGTGGAAAGCAGGGTTAGAGTATCCCCTTATAAGAATAGGGTTAGAGTATCCCCAAAATTAAAAATTTGATGTAATATTGAGGTAAAAGTAGGGTTAGAGAATCTCCTCAAAGTAGTGGGGTTGAAGTATCCCCAAAAATAAAGGTTTGATTTGGATTTGAGTTAAAAATAGGGTTAGAGTATCCCCAAAAATGAAGGTTTGATATTGGATTTAAGTAAAAAGTGGGGTTAGAGTATCCTCTCGAAAAGTGAGGTTGGAGTATAGAAATCTTCGATGTTAAAAGGAATGGGTCATATTTTTGAAAAAAAAATAATCTTTAAAAATTAAGAGCCGAAGTTTTTGCTAAAATGTTCCTCTTTTGTTTAGCCTTGGTCTGAGTCTAAAGGGCTTAGGTCATGGGAATGAACCAAGTAGATCATGAGGCATTCGAACGCCTCAATAAGAGCATTTCGGAAATTGGGCTAGAAACAAAGGATAGCGTTATGTTGTTTCTCTTTTTGAATTTATTTTGAGCTCATCTGAAGGTTCCAGGGTAAACGAGGTACTGTTGGAAAGGTAACTCGGTAAGGATTAATGTAAAACTATTCTAAAAATCCTAGAAAATCACTTTTTAGGCTGAATTAATTTTTGAACTTTAGCTTGTCTCAACACTGGTAGCCTGTACAAGGTAAAGCTATGATTGATTTCGAAAAATCATTTCAGATTCATCCGAAATTATTAAAATGCGAATATCACCTTTTCGAAAGGGAATTTCATGAACTTTATGGGAAAAATATTCAAGGGATTCAAAAATGTTGTTTGTTGGGCCGAAACAGCCTGAATTTTAAACTGCTCATCAGATCTAGGGATTTCAGAAAGTGAAGATTTGAAAAATTATAACTATTTCATCCGAGATGATCTGAAGGTAAATGAGATATCGTTGGAAAGGTAATTCAAAATCCTTTAAGGGAAAAATACTAAGACATTTTGAATAAATCATTTTTTATTTTCAAATAATTTTTCAAAACCAAACCACTGTGCTACCAGAACAAAACAGAGGAGATGTTCGGTATTTTTGGTTTTTCATTGGGTTAAGATCGAGCCACGGATGTTCGAACATCTATAACCAAGATGAAGGGTTGACATCGGCATCATGAGTTCATTCCACAGTCTCAGAGTAGTTTAGGATGATGGAATAACTCGTTGACCATGCCATCATGAGGGTGTTTGGCTAAGGACCAAGGATTCACATTTTCAACCAAAAGATTTTGTTTCATTTTTGAAAACCAGCGTTCTTATACTCAGTCTTCCATGAATCCAAAACTGAATGCTTGCTTTACCCCCAAGGTCAAAAAATCAACTTCATAAAAATCTTAAGCTCATATTATTTTCCATGTGTGGGAGATAGTATGTGTTTAACTTGGAGAGGGCACTATTTGAAATCGGGTTTTCTAGCATTCAAACAAACATCTCAACACGAACAAAGTGCCACAAACATAATATAGAACATAGAGAACATGTATGCACAAAAAAGAATGCATGGAGATGATAGATAGATGCATAAACATACTTAGTATAAACATGCTAAAAAAAGCATTTTTTATTTCATGGAACCTATTAAGCTGCTAGGAAATGTATGGGCATACTTATGACATGTTAAGATGCATGCTTTACATGAGATGCCGATGTGAATGTGGAAGGAACATGGCAAGGTCACATGGATAAAGGTTGTTATAGTGATGAAAATGTAAAAGGATAGCATGTAGACACCAAGAAAAATGTCATGGTCCTTAACTACCACAACCAAAGTCACAAAATTGCATGGGAATCTTAGGGTGGCCATAAAAGCATGAAAACGGTTTACCAAGATGATGTTAATGACAAAACAGAAAATAAAAAGATCAAGGTATAGGGGATATACTGAAAACTTAAACTTTCTTTTTTCTCGGAGCAGTGGCTGCAGGCTCAATTTCTTCCTTCTCCTTACTATTACTTAGCAGGAAAAGAATGAAAAGAAGTAGCTTTCTAGTGGTATGGTTGATGGTGAGGCTTTTTAAATATCAAAATGAGTGGAAAGTTGGGTTCTTGAAGGTTTTCTAATGGTGGTTTGGGGTAGCTACTGGAATGGAGTATAGAGGCTAATGAAATAATGTTTCTGGGGCTAAGAATGGCTAAAGGATTTATGGGGATGGGTGAAGAATTTTTTTTTTTTGAGGTAGCTAGTTTTTTCTGAGGTAGCTTCCTCTAAGATCCCTTGTTCTCTTGGTTCAACCCCTCCTTTTTAAAAGACAATGCAAAGGGCCTCATTAATTTTTCTTCTGCAGCAGGGCATATCTTCAGTTGCCATGTTCAGTTAACTTTTTTCTTATTGGTTCTTCCATGTTGATCAAAGGGGCAGAAAGGTTGTAAAAGCCTACAAGCTAGAGATATGCCTGCCACCCTCTTACACCCATATATTTTATGAATATGACCTTTGTCATTAATTGTTTGGACTCCAAAATTTTGTTAAAATCTGTTAATAAACCTATAGTTAAGGTTTGTAATGTTATATGATAGTTCTTTGGTGCAAAAGCATGTTTAAATCAAATTTTGAATGGGTAATGCAAAAGTTGAAAAGTGGCTCGAATTAGCCAAAATGGCCTACATGTATCGATACTCAAGGCAAAATTTATGCGCTTGTATTGATACTAAGAGCATAAATTATTTTCAGTCTCGAGACTTTGAGACCTGTATCGATACTCCATGGACTTGAATCGATACTCATGCTTGTGTATTGATACATTTCACCAAAAATCACAATTTTAGCTACTGCCAAGACTTGTATCGATACAATCATGCTAGGTATCGATACCACACCTTAGGTATTGATCCCAAACCCTCGTGTATCGATACTACGCATGGAAATCCAAAATTTTGGCAATGTGAAAGCCCTACGATAATGTTTAAGCACCCATATGACCCATGCATACCTTAGGTTCCTCGAGTTATCTTATCTTGGTCACAAAAAGAGGCAAATTACCCCGTTTTTTAAATTTTTCTTTAAAGCGATCCATAGGCATTTTAAACCTTCCCAAAAAAACTTTGTCACTAGGTGACATCCCTCAGCTTTGTTTCTATTTTTTTTGTCACCTTTTACCTAACTTCTAAGATACCAAAAACTAGTCCGGACAAAATAAGGTGTCTATAACAGTGATAAAACTTTTTGTGTTCTTCGGTGGGGTATGAGAGATATTTTGATTTTCAAAAATATTAAAAACCCTATTTTCTCAAGCGGATTAATAAATTTGCTTAATAAAATTTTATTTTGGAATAATGGAAATTGTACTTAAATACTGGATTTTGAAACTAAATAAATATCAAATTTTAAGTTAATATGTGATTAATATGGTACCGATTGTGAGGTATCATGAAAAGGGTCGATGAATCAGCCATAAAACAATCAACCATAATGATGAAAAGTTGATCATGATAAGGGTGATGAGTATGACGATCTGGGCATAGAAGATGAACCGAAAGAAGCACCAAGGCCTGGCAACCAAAAACCTCTAATAATATTAAGATGAAGATTCCACCTTTTTATGGAGCAAGCTCTCCCGAAAGTACTTGGAATGGGTAGAACATGTTGCAAAAGTTTTTAAGTGTCAAGAATACACCAAGGCTAAAAAGGTAAAACTCGCAGCTCTAGAGTTTACTGATTATGCTCATCTGTGGTGGGAGAATCTGAAGGCACAAAGAAGGTGGGAAGGAGAAAATCTAGTTTGAACATGGAGGCTTATGGAAAAAAGGTTTATACCTTAATATTATAAGCAAGAGCTATTCCTCAAGTTGCAAACTTTGCAACAAGGAACCTATTGTGTTGAGGATTATGTGAAAAAGTTTAAGATGTTAATGATACGATGTAATCTATAAGAGGCTTAAGAATAAACCATTGCAAGATTCATTAATGGGTTGCATAAGGAGATTGTAGATTCAATGGAGTTACAGCCATATGCCACATTAGATGATATGATTACATTGGCTATGAAGATTGAAAGGCAGCGCAAGAGAGGCTCGTCTAGGGTAAGTAAACTTCAACCTCATCTTTTTTTTCATCTTATATCTCCAGAATGGTCATAAAACCTAAAGAAAAGAAGGATCTTACTAAGGTAATTATGGTTAAAAAAGAGAAAAAAAGAGTAAAAAATTCTCAACCTTCAATAAGAAGCTGTGACATTAAATGTTTTAAGTGCCTGGGGCTTGACACATAGCTTTTCAATGTCTCAACAAAAAGGTAATGATCATTCGTGAATCAGTTGAAGAAGTTGTTAGTAAAGATAAATTAGACCTGAAAGTATAAGTGGAAGAAGAGTAAGTCAGACCTCTTAAGGAAGGAGAATTGCTTGTTATTCGTGGCAATCTGGCCATACAATCAAAGAAAGAGGCAGAACAGCAGGAGAATATCTTTCACACCCATTGGAACATTAATGGCGAGGTATGTGGTTTAATCATTGATGGAAGGAATTACACTAATATAGCCTCTATTACATTGGTTAACAAATTAAACCTCATTACTACTAAGCATCCATGTCCTTATAGTTTGCAATGGCTGAACAACGAGGGAGACTTGAGAGTTCAGAATAAGTGAAGGTGCCATTTACCATAGGAAGGCACAGGGATAAAGTAACGTGTGATATGGTACCAATGAATGCTAGCCATATGCTTTTTAGAAGACCTTGGCAATTTAATCGAGACGTTGTGCATATGGGCATGCAAACACATATTTCGTTTCTAAGGATGGCAAACGTATGCTATTGACACCTCTCATCTTTCCCAAGTAAAGCAAGACCAATTGGCGATCTCAAAAGTAACGAAGGAGAACTTATTTGCTAACAAGAAAGGGTAAAACATGCTCTAATATCCAATGAGATTGTTTATTGTTGATGGTTAAGGAGATTTCAGGGGAAGATGGAGCTGTCCATCCAAAATTAGATAAGATATTAAAGGAATTTTCGGATGTTTTCCTAGAAGAACTTTCAAAAGAGTTACCACCAATTTATGTAATAGAGCATCAGATTGATCTCATACCTGGTTCAACTTCGCCCAATAGACTAGCATATCAATGTAACCCGAAAGAAGCTAAAGAGCTCCAATGGCAAGTAATAGAGTTGATGGAGAAGGGTTTTGTTAAAGAGCCCATGAGTCTATGTGCAGTTTCAGCACTTTTGGTGCCCAAAAAGGATAGATCGATGCGCATATACGTAGATAGTTGAGCTATTAACAAGATTATAGTTAAATACCGCTATCCCATTCCATAGCTTGATGACATGTTAGACGAGTTGCATGGCTCCTCTATTTTTTTGAAGATTGATCTCGAGAATGGATACCATCAAATTCGAATGAAGGAGGTGATGAATGGAAAACAACCTTCAAGACTAAGTTTGGGTTATATGAATGGACAGTCATGCCCTTTGGCTTGTCTAATGCTCCTAGCATACTTATGGGGCTAATGAACCATGTTCTAATTAAATTCATTGGTCATTTTATTGTTGTTTATTTTGATGACATACTTGTCTATAGCAAGAGCTTTAATGAACTTATAAAGCATTTTACAAAACTGTTTGAAGTACCTAGAGAAGAGAAGCTATGCCAACCTTAAGAAATACACCTTTTGCAAGGATCATCTAGTTTTTCTTGGCTATGTCATTTCCCAAAATGGAGTGGAGGTTGATGAAAAAAAGGTTAAAGCTATCAAAAAGTGGCCAATTCCCACTAACTGCTGAAGTCTAAAGTTTTCATGGCTTGACATACTTTTATAGGCACTTTGTGAAAAATTTTAGCACCATTGTAGCTCTTTTAGCTGAGTGCATGAAGAAGGAAACAAAATTTAAGCAGACTAAAGCAGCATAATGAAGTTTTAACTTGATTAAGCAGAAGTTTGGTTTAGCTCCCATACTAGTATTACCTGATTTCTCTAAGACCTTTGAAGTGGAGTGTAATGCATCAGGAATACGGATTAGAGCTGTTTTTAAGCAAGATAGGTGTCTTATTGCCTATTTCAGTGAGAAGTTGAGTGGTTCTCATTCCAACTAGTCAACCTGTGATAAAGAATTTTATTCACTAATTTAGGCATTAGAAACTTGACAACACTACTTATTACCTAAGGAGTTCATGATTCATACAGATCATGAGTCATTGCAACATTTGAAGGGACAAAGCAAGCATAATACAAGACATGCCAAGTGGATGGAGTTCTTAGAGATGTTTCCCTATGTAATTAAGTACAAGAAAGGGAATGCCAACATTATAGCCGATGCACTTTCGCAAAGGTGTGCATTAATCTCTATGCTTAATACAAGATTAATGAGGTTTGATTTAATAATAAAGTTGTATAAAGAAGACCCACACTTTGCAAAGATCTATGAAGAGTACACGGAGAGAGCAAAAAAGGGTTATTTTTTGGCATGAAAGATTTTTCTTTAAGTCTGGTCGATTATGCATTCTTTTTTATTTAATCAAAAGCTTTCGGTGCATGAAGCTCATAATGGAAGTCTTGCTAGACACTTCAGTGAAAAAAAAGTCATTGAAAGCATTGAAAGCACACTTCTATTGGCCAGCAATAAATCAAGATGTTCATAGAATTGTAGAAAGATGTGCCACGTGCAAAAAGGTGAAGAGCAAGGAGATGGCATAAGGGTTATACATGCCTTTGCCCATACCTAAACATCCCTGGGAACATGTAAGCATGGATTTTGTTTTAGGTTTACTAAGACATCACAAGGAAAGGATTCGATAATGCTTGTAGTGGATCTCTTTTCAAAGATATCACACTTCATTCGATGCCATAGAACTAATGATGCAAGCTATGTAGCTGATTTGTTCTTCAAAGAAATAGCTCAATTGCATGGGATTCCTAAAAGCATTGTTTCTGATCGTGATGCTAAGGTTCTAAGCTATATGTGGAAGACTTTATGGAAGAAGCTTGGAACCAAGTTATTATTTAGCATAGCTTGTCATCCATAAACTAATGGGCAAACTGAAGTGGTGAATAGAACACTTTTAGCTTTACTTAGGATTATAGTGAACAAGAATCTAAAGAATTAGGATGAGTGCTAGGCATAAGTAGAGTTTGCTTACAATCGTAGTGTACATAGCGCTACTAAGCATTCTTCTTTTGAGGTAATCTATGGTTTCAACCCAAGAACACCTCTTAATTTAGCACCAATACCAATTAGTGAGAGGAGTTGTATAGATAGAGCTAAGAAGGCTCAAATGATGAAGAATATGCACAAGAAAGTTAGAGAAAAGATCGAGAAGAATAACAAAGCTTATGAAAGATCAAAAAACAAAAGGAGAAAGCAAGTTCTATTTAAACCTAGAGATCTTATGTGGATTTATCTTCGTAAAGAAGGGTCTCCTAATCCAAGGAAGTCTAAGCTGATGCCGCTAGCTGGTGGTCCTTTTAGGGTCCTTGAAAAGGTAAATGACAATGCTTACAAGCTTGATTTGCCCAAAGAATATAATGTAAGCAATGTTCAATGTTTGAGATCTTACACCCTATTTGGAGGACATCTTGGATGATGGAGATAGTGTGGATTTGAGGATAAATCCTTCTCAATAAGGGGGAGATGATGTGCCATATCATGGTTAACCCAAGATAGCAGGCCCCAAAGAGGAAGAGTTCGAGTATACGGGCCTAATTAGATGATTAAGGGCTAAAAAGGTTAACTTATTATGTCACGTGCTCAATAAAAAAGATCCTTAAAGATTCTAGAAGTTTTTTTAAGCAAGAAAGTTAGCAGCATCCAAATTAGGAAAGTTTTAGGGTGCAGATTATTACTTAATCTCCAAAGACTTCTTCCTTAGCTTGCAAGGAAATTAATTCCATTGACTATTTTATTTTTTTTTTGTGAGCAAGCAATACCTTAATTAATTATTTAGGATTTAGTTTCCTTTTCTTGTAAAGGCCTTTAGCCAAATCCTCTACTATAAATGGGGGATCTTATGCATTTTTTTAAGGCATTTAGAGTTGATCAATAAAGTAGCTGATTATTTTTAGTTTTTTTCTCTTCTCCAAGTCTTCTTGGTGGTGAGTCTATGAGACTTATCTTTTAGGTTTCTCATCCCTAAAAATGGCATCCAACACTTGTATTGATTATGGCAAGGATTTTTATCAATCAATAAAGGTTTATTCCTTCCATCCTTCTAACTTTTATATTTCAGATTTTATGTTCTTCTATTTTCATTTCGAACCATTAGAAACCTATTTCCATTGAGTTTTATTCTTATAAGGTTCATCAAAAGGTTTTCTCTTTTAAAGTTTTCCATGCTAAACCTCTTTAGCATCTTACTTATGTAAATGGATTAGGATAAGCTAAGTAGCTTTTTTTATCTATCCTTATAGATCTTAATTCCCAAAATGTAAGTTGCTTCTTCTAAATCATTCATGGAGAATTGTCTGGATAGCTAGACTTAGTGGCCTGCATCATTTGTATGTTGTTTCCTATGAGCAATATGTCATCAACATACAGCATTGAGAAAATAATAGCTTGCCTATTCATCTTCTTGTAGACACATGGATCATCGAGATTTTTTATGAAGCCAAATTCTTTAATTGCTTCATCAAATCTGATATTCCAACTCCATGAAGCTAGCTTTAGTCCATATATGGACTTTCTTAGTCTACATACCTGATTTGGATTTGACTTAGATGTAAAACCATCAGGTTGTGTCATGTACACTTTCTCTTGCAAATTTCTATTAAAGAATGTAGTTTTTATATTCATCTGCCATATCCTATAGTCGTGAGCTATAGCAAGCATAATCCTAATAGATTTACCATTACAACTAGTGAAAAGGTTTCCTCATAATCAGTGCCTTCTACCTGATTATAACCTTTTGCCATCAATTTGGCCTTATATGGCTATACGTTGCCATCTATGTCAGTTTTTCTTTTAAAGACCCATTTGCCCCTATGGGTTTTATCCCTTCGAATGGATCAACCAAAGTCCATACTTGGTTGACTTCTATAGCATCTATTTTGGATCTGATAGCTTTAAAACATTTATAGGAATCAATGTCAAACATTGATTCCTCAAAATTATAGGCTTAATGTCACAAGGCAAGTTATCTTGATCCATGAGAAATCTGTATCTCTACAAAACTTGACTAATTCTACCAGATCGATGGAGTAGTTATGTATCTTGAGTTTTAGGTTAAGAATTTGATACAACAACTGTTGGCTCAGGTTCCATAAGAATGTCTATTTGTGGTTCTTGAACTTCTTTAAGATCAATTTTACTCCTACTGGACCCTTCAAGTAGAAACTTTTTCTTTAGAAAAAATTCATATTTTGAGACAAACACCTTTTGCCCATTGGGATTATGAAAATAATATCTAGCAGTTTCTTTAAGATACCCTACAAACTTATGTTTGACTGATCTTGCTTCAAGCTTATTAGTCACTACATGCTTCACATAAGCAATGCATCCCAAAATCCTCGTCTAAGACTAATCTGGCTCTTTACCTTTCCATATCCTATCTGATGTCTTATCAACAGATTTGGATGGTACCTTATTTAAAAAATGAGAAGTAGAGTCCAAGGCATATCCCCAAAAGGATATCAAAAAGTCAACCTTGGATATCATGGAATGAACCATGTCTAATAAGGTTTGATTTCTCTTTCCAAAGACTCCACTATGTTATGGAGTTTCGGGTGGAGTCCATTGTGATAGGATTCCATTCTTAGTAAGATGATCTAAGAATTATTGGCTTAAGTATTCTTCTCTTCGATCAAATCTAAGAGCTAGAATACGCTTGCAGTTTATTTTTCTACTTCATGCATAGCCATATACTCTTTGAACTTTTCAAAAGCTTTAGATTTGTACATCATTAAGTATACATACATATGCCTTGAATAATCGTAGGTAAGGTTAATGAAATAAGAATACCCATATCTAGCCTTTTTATTCATTGGTCCACATACATCTGAATGTACTAAGCCTAATAAATCTGTAGCCCTTCCACTTTTACCGGTGAAAAGAGTTTTAGTCATTTTTCTAAGGAAATAACATTCACATGTCCCATATGATTCACAATCAAATGGGTCTAGATAGCTTTGTTTATGTAACTTGGCAATCCGAGTCTTATTAATATAACCAATTCTATAATGCCAGATATAGGTTTTACTTGGGTCATTACCCTTTACTTGGTTCACATCCATATTGAGTAAAGGCATATCAGAATCCAATACATACAACCTATTCTGTAATGAGGCCAGTCCATAGACCATCTCATTTAGGATAATTGTGCAACTACTGCCTTTCATCTTAAATTCAAAATTATCATTCTCAGTGATGTATGAAACTGAAATGATGTTTCTATACAATCTTCAAACACAAAAAACATGCTTTTAGTCCCATGGTCATGCCTATAGGCAATGATAAAGTACAGGTTCCAATGGTAGTGGCCTTAACTTTTGATCCATTGCACATTCTTAGAATTACCTCATTAAAGCCTGATTTCTACTATTCTTTAACAGACTTATGTCATTACATAAGCAAGATTCACATCCTAAATATATTATCTAAAATGTAGTATTAATAGTAGAATAATTTAATTCAATCCTGTGAAGGTCAGCTACCTTCCTTTTATTTAAGAACACTTCTCAATTTCACATATCAATCTAAACACTATGGGCTTATGGCATCAAGTATGCCTAACAATGCAGTTAATATAAATACCATTATCAACAACCTAGTATAAAATGAGTATAAATTAGTTATTCATGCATTAAACCAATAATAACAAGGTATTAAATCTTTATTGTCCTTCTACTAACTTTTCAAAATAATAGCCCTCAATATTATTCGAAAATCTCTTCGAGGTATTTCTAGTGAACTAGGATCCCTTTCAACATGTTGCAACTATGAGTGATTCAACAAAATGCAACAAGCCTAGTTGGGTAGGTAACATAGTTTACCAACTACATCTCTATGTAACTCCCAGATTAGTTAGGTGGCAACTCTTTGCCTAAATGCATCATATACATTTCATCTAACCAGCGCTTCTAACATCATATGGCCAAGTGTGACACATCCGAACCATACAACATTAGTTAAGTAAGACCTATTACTCATAACTCAGTCGTTCGAGCAGAAGGGACCTTCAGCGACTGAACAAATCACCTTCAGCCAGAACTTGAGTATATTGTTATGAATAATAGAAGCCATCTTTATCATGCAAAATATGTGACTCAATATTGTACGAGGGATCTTGTTTTATTTATTTTTTTTTTGAATTAAGGTCTCATCATATTTGCATGCATAGCACTTTTAATATCACATAAAATAAATCTACCATCATGCATGCTACTTGGATGATTATGGACCACTATCTAATGCAATGTCTTTGAGCCATCAGAGGAAATTTCTTGGTCAATTCCTAGGTGATTACATACAAAGTCTTTAAAAGATTCTTGTAATCTCCTAAGCTTCATGGCACATTCGCGTGGATCTCCATATTTGGGTTACAAAATCTTTCCTAACTAACCCTAATTTTGCACTTATGTAATCTAATTGCATTTGCAATAAAGAAACTTCAAGTTACATTCGAGCGAATATAGGTGAAAAAAGAATTTTCAACCCTAAAAAAATAAAGATAAGCAGGGTTTATAGACCCTATTTAAAAAATTTAAATATCCATAAACAATCAACCATACATCCACAAGCATATTAGGCCTAGTCCATAATCATGACATACATCCACAACAATTATGCATATATATATAAACATGTGTTTTAAATTCAAGTTACAAATTTTTTATGCTTAAATAATTTATCCATATTTAGTTTGCCTAAGAAAACAATTTCTTACATGATTAGCATTTATTCTAAACATATTACAATGAGTACTATTCCAAATAGGTTTAATCATTTAAATAAAATATATTTTTCAATTAATCAAATTAATTGAATTTTAATTCCACACTATTATATAATCCAATTTATATCTTAAACAATTTTAAAAAAATAATACAAGTGGATGATTAGTTGTTTGATGATTTATAAGAGTTTTAATTGGAATCAACCTCTTAAAAAGGTGTATCGCGCCAACCATGCTAACTTTTAGCATTATTATTATTTTTTAATTTTAATTTTAATTTTAACTTTAATTTAATTTAATCTGATCATATCATATTTTAAATCTCAAGAAAATTAAAATTGGAAGAACCCTACTCCAAGTAGGACTGTGTTTGCTGTAAATCTTAAAGGAATCCTAGTCCAAATATGACTATCCAATGCATAGCTATTTTAGCCATCCTACCCCAATTCAAATGACATCATCTTCCTCTCACTAAAACTCTGAAAATACAGCAAATTTAAAGCAACTCCTTGCTGCCATTGATGCCGCACCAAGATCCAAGAAAGAAGACAAGCTGTCATAAGTTTCAAGCCGACCTAATGCACCCGTTTTAGCCCAGAATTGAAACATTTTCAACTCTAATTTTAACCTAATTATTCTAGCAAGTATTATGAACTTTTCATGACACTTTCAAGGTGGAAAAACAAGGAAAAAATTGTAGCAATGGCTACCAAAAAAATTAGCCCCATCAAAACATCGAAATGGAGCTAACCTAGTACTAGTCAACACCAAATCGTTAACCAATGACTCAAATATTAATTTAATTAATAAAAATAATATTTTAATTAATTAAATTGAATAATAAACGTGAATTAGCTTGCTGGGAATTTAAAAATAAAAGAGAAACCATTTTCTTTGATTTTCAAATTCAAGAATGGATTAAGATAGCATCAAAACAACAAAATCTTTAATCGATAACAACTACAACACAAGATTAATCAAATCTTTGCAAAGAGGCTTATGATACCACTTGTAGGAAGTCTCGAGGTAGCAAGTAATCAAATTACAACAATTTTATAAATAACATATAAAAATGGCAACGAAATCTAATCAAAGACACTAATCTGAGACTTGCTAAATAGGATCATCTTCCAAGATCTGAATTAATCTTTCAAATTAAAAATCGAAAGATTTAATCAAGATTCAAATATATCTCAATATTGAGAAGACATTCAGTAATTCCATGACCTAATTACATGAAAACACCGAGCTCGATTGTCATAAACCAAAGCTGCTTAAGCGTCTAACCTCTAACGGTTATCCACATAAGTGACTCGAAAAACCTTTAACAAGGAAAAGACTTTATTGCTGGGAGACATGTTAGCAGCTTAGATTTTACTAACTATTCCCTTGCACTTAGAAAACCTTGATTCAAGAAAGAAAATGAGATTAAAAAAACAAATTTTCTCCAAAAATACTCAGATTATGCCAACTCCCTCAGAGATTCTAGGGAAATCACAATCTAGGTTTTCAAAGGTCTTTTAACCAAATTTTAGAGCCTCTTTTTAGCTATAAGGGATGACAGACAATAGGTGTTAAAATTTTAATCTTTGAGAAATTGTAATTTGCCCCTGGCTTTTTGAACTAATTCAAATTGGGCCTAAGTAAACATTACTTGTATTAAACTTATAAACCCAAACTCAATTTAATTTCTACTAATTACCCTTAAGTGTGTGACTCATTAGCCCCCCATCATATTGGTAATAAATATAAAATAGCCCAATCAAGAATATTTTATATTTATAGACCAAGATTGACATATAGCAATGCATCATTGCCACCTAACATGTAGGGAGAGTAAATATGGTTCTAATAAGCCCTTTAGTGTTCAATATCTTAGTATAATAAATATCCTTTCACCATATATCCCGTAATTAGCAAGAGCATGGTTCAGCATCTACCCTTAGCTCATTTCATATTAGTATGCAACCTCCATGTATTAACTCTATAATCAATGTTGTTTTGGCCAAGGACTTTGAGTTAACATGAGCCATGTACATGTCAGATGTGCCCCATCATATCACTTAGGGTGAGAAATCCTCTCTGAATCACTCATTCACCTACCATATGATTCATGCCATACCCAAAACCACACTAGCATAAGCATTCATCTATTGTGGACCCGTTCGTCATGGAATTAAAGCATGACACTCCTTATACACGATGACCTTGTATCACAAGTCTAACGATCACTTTAATTACTAACACATGAGAGTATTTCCATAGAAACTTGAGTGAAACACCAAATGAAACTCATGTAATGGGTCATGTTCAGTGAACTTATTATCATAACAAGCACCTATATGAAATCCCCAAGTATCTTTATACTTCAACTTATGAGATCAGTTACATGCATCTTATGCATGGAGGATTACATATTCCAGTCTTTATCCATTGTCAATGCCCTGACTTGATAATACAATGAATACGAACGTATTTAGAAACACGGTTTTGATGCATGGGGATCTCATAATTGTAACTCTTTACAATTCCTTGCAATGCCATATATGTTTCTTAGGCTTTATCTACGTAAGATATTTATAACAGTTATACAATTAGATTCTATAAATAAAGAAATATCTTTATAACATTAAATAAATATAATGTTTGATTGCAAAAAATCACTAAAAGCTAATGCCTTACAAGCAACAACAATTGACTTGCAGGGCTTACACTAACAATTTTCGTGTTATATAATCATGCTATATTCGAAATTGTGAGGTCTAATTAATACTATTTAAATAACCTCTAATTTTGTATCACATGTTATCATATTAGTGTTACTTTTTTATTTCATAATCGTATTTAAAATATTATATATTTATATAAATTTTAACATATTAATAATTTTTTATGTAAATTTTGACACATTTATCTATTTATGTCATGTTATATACTTATATTTATTTTTTAATATAATAAGATATAGAAAAACTAAATATAATTTTTAAAAATTATTCATAAAAATTTATCTCATCGCAACATACAAATAAAAAATTATAGAAAATATTAAAAAACAATAATAGTAACTATAAATACTATTATTATATTTTCTTAAAATTATTTTTTTTTTTTTTACAAAATGTTAAAACAGAACGTCTGGACAAAATTGGAATAACGTTCTACTAACAATAACAACCTAGAAAAATTCAACATTTAATGGGTGATCTATAACAATGTTGCAGAAAAACAATGTCTAACATGTTCAGCAAATTCAGGTAAAATTAGCATTAATGCTGGCATAGTTTTTAGGATAAAAGTTATATTTTATCGCAAAAATTTTAGTGTTTATATTTAAAATTATAATTTGGCAACTCAAATAAAAAAATCAAGAAAATGAAGTTTTTTTGCTTTAAAAATTAGCTTTTTGATGAAATAATTTTATTATATTCATATTTCTGAATTTTATTGTTTTAAACATATTTTTTTAACATTTCAATTCCTCATAATACTTTTTTACAATAATATCAAATAATTAAAGAATATTAAATTATATTTTTTTATCAAACTTTTTTTTTTAAACCTAAGCTTGTTATAACTGAAGCTGAGAGACAAGCGATGAAAGATCATTTCATTGATCAACCGCACTCGCATTGCCATTGAAGGTAACGAAACAATAGCTTTCTTTTCCGGAGGAACCTTCAATGTTGCTTGATTTAAATGAAAATAATTGGATGTATTGGTCCCAGATTAATTGCGTGGAAACGATGGTCCAATTGGAGATAAAATGTAACGTTAATTAGCCCTTCGAAATCAAAGGTGAAGATCTTATCACCCAACAAAAGAGTAGAGGTGCCTAAGACGAGTGTGACAAATTCTGAGTAAAATTTAAAAATAATATCAATATTAGATATATTAATTTAAGTTTGATTTTATTTAAAATATAAATTTTAAATTTTATTTAATTTTATTTATATTTGTAAATATTTAATAAGTTTAAGTCGGTCATATAATTTTTTAAAAACCTAAACACAAATGTTGTTTTCTATTTTAAATTTTAATAATTTAATTTTTTTATTAAATTTTAAAAAAGTTATAAACTTATTTCTCTAAATTTAATTAATAATCTCAAATATTAAATAAATTTTTAAACTTTAAGCAATTAGTTCGACTGTTGAAGGGTTCTAAGTGAACAGTTAGGAGTTTGAGACTAAAAGTAAAGCCAAACCCATTTGGAAGGCAGAGCAGAGTGGTTGAGTGGGATCCTTGGCTTACTTCCCTGAAGCAGTAAGAAAAAAGGGCTATTATGTCATTTCATTAAGAAATAATTGAAGGGTCAATTTGAGGTGGGGGAGGAAGAAGCCAAGAAGCAAAGAAAGAAAGACAAAACAGACAAGGGAAACCAGCTCAGATCAAATCCGACGAGATGAGACCTCCCTTGTCATTGCGTGGATCTTATTCCTTGTTCTTATCCCATCCACCAATACCTCCAACTTGCAAGCCCGCTCCCAAATCTCGATCATCTCTTACTTTATATTAACCCATATTTAAAGATTTGATACACAAAAGCAAAATGATTATCAATTTTTTTATTAGACATTATTGGCCACTTAAATGAATTTCATTTTTTTTAAGAAATCTAAAACTTAATTAAGGCTTTTGATATTGGTTCTGATTTACATTTACGAAAATTGTGGAGGAAGAATTACCACTTTACAGCGTCCATTCAATCTGATTAGTTTTATGTTGTCTTAAAATTGACTCTAGATAACTTTTTATTCTTAATTTATTATTTATTAAATATTCTATCCTTATGAAATAATTGTTAAAAATTTATTCACTTCAAGAATATTATCATAAATCATTCTTTTTCATTAAGAGATTTATCATTGGAATCATTTAATTTTATTTAAATGTTAAAATATTGAAAAAATAATTAGCTTTTTACACACCATTGAAAAATCATTCTTAAAAATTTATCTCACAAGAGTATTCAAAAAAGGATTATTATGACATATCCTGCAAGCTGCAATGGAGCAAACAAGATTAAAAAACTATTGTATCTTTTTAATAAATATTTAAAAAATAAAAAATAAATAAGATTTATTATAGGTTTTTAACATTTTTGTAAATTAAAAAAGAAAAACTCTACTACTAATATATAAAACAATAATCCTCCAAAAAACACCATTCTTTAGAATGAAGGGGCTCTATCATAAAAAAAAAAAAAAAGTTTTATTTAAGTGTTAAAACATGACAAAGCTTTAAATTTCTTTCTGTCATTTGAGAATAATTCTTAAAGATTTTCACCTCATAATTATTTTAAAAACAAAAAAAAAACAAAGGACATTGGTCCGTATAAAGAGATTTTATCGTCGAAAATATTTAATTTTATCTAAATCATGAATTTTAAATTTAAATTTTATTTTTTAGTCTTTACATTTCTTATAGTAAATATTGATTTTTAATATTAAAATTTCTCTTAAAACTTTCCATTATTTCTAAGAATCTTTAGAAAAATTCTCACCTAATAATTAAAAAAAATAATCACCCATTAGCGATCATTTAGAATTTCATCATTGAATGATATCTATATATTCTCACTATGCAAGAAACAAACAATGTTATAAATTTTTGTTCAAAACTTAACCGGCAAAAGAAATAAAAGATCTAAAATCCTAAACATTAAAAATTATATAAAGAAAGTAGATAAATAAATTAAACAAAATAAATAAGTAGATAAACAAATAAAAAACAAATAAATAAATAAATAATAATAAATACAGAAATATATAAATAAACAAATAAAATAGATAAAAAAACAAATGACCAAAATAAAATAAAAGTAGAAAAATTAATAAATAAAGTAACAAATAAATTAAAATAAAAACAAATGAAAAATAAAAATTAAATTAAAAAGAAAAAAGAAACGAATTAGTGTGTAATCCCAGTCGACACATGGGTGGACAAAAAAAAAAACCTGCACTATCCGAACACAACGTTTAAAAAAGTATAGAAGTCAAATATTTTTCCTCCCACTTTAGCCCGTATCTCCTCCCTCTCCAAAACCATCAGTGGTGTCACTTGGGGACGTAAGCCAAAATGGGCAAGCAGGGTTTCGACTCTCTCAGTTTCTCATTTTTTTTTTTTTTATTTAAGTGTTTTTTAAATTAAAAATAATAAAAATTTTATTTTTAAGTTTAAAATTTTATATTTTAATTTTTTATCTCGATATAAAACTTTTTTACTTTCAGTCCAACAATCACCGATCTGCAATTTCAAACCCTTTCTCGGAAACTTCGAACTTCGAATTTTTGGATCATTAAAAAAACATAAAATATCTAAAAAATATAAAAATCCAAAAAACTCTAATCAATTCTAAACTTGCTTTCCATCTATTTTTAATTAATTTTTTAAAATCCGAACCAAGATAGAGAAAAGCTTGCATGTGAAACTAACTTTTAAGAAAAAAGAAAGATAATTTTTTAGATTATTAAATAAAAATTAGAAGACGTGAATAGCCTTATTTTTTATTTGTTATTTAAATTAAATTTAATTTTTTTATAATTATTTTTATCGAATTGATATCATTTCACTCGTGATACTAACAACTGAGTCAGGTGTCAATTTAATCAAAAATTTTACGTATAACTAGAAATATGTACAACCACATTTATGGACGGAAGAGAATTTTATATAAAATATAAAATATTATGCAATAAAATAAGAATTTATTTATGATAACTTTTAAGAAATTAATAGTTTTATGATAATTTTTAAGAAATAGCTAGTTTTTTAAGAAAAATAAATAACTTCGTTTTTAAAAAATATATATTATATAAAAAAATTTAATAACCAAAATACTATTATATTGTTATTTGATATCATAATTTATTTTAGTTTTTTTTTAATATACTTTACACAATTGAATGAACCTATTAACTTTTATCAATGGTATAGGTACAAATAATAACTAATGTTTGAATCATTGCGTTGCTTCGATTTTATTATTATTAACAATATATCGAATATGATTATAACATAAAAAATTACATAAATTTAGAGTTAAAATTAAATTAATGTGACAAATTATGTAAAATATCTTACTTGAAGATAGCAATTAAAATAAGATATAATTATAAAATAACATAAATATAATTTATTATACTATTTTATGCATAAAAATTAAGATGAATTTTAAAATTTAAGTCATTGAAATCATACTGATACAAATTTAATTCATCTAGATTATAATGATATTCATCATTTATATTAATATTAAGAGATAAAAAAACAACTTGACAACTATCATGCAAATAACTCATAACTTTTAACGTTATTTCACATAGTTTTTTTTTACTATTTAATTGTTATAATTTTTCTTTTGATTCAACACTTAAAATTAAAAAAGCACTTATATCAACTCATCTTATGTTGTTATTCAATATTTTAATTTTTACCAATAATTTATGAATATAATAATTTTTATTCAATAATATAAACATTCTACTTGACAGTATTAAACAAAATTACAAGATATGACATGAAAAAAATTAATTAAAATATGATATTGTATTAATATGTGAAAATAAAAAAATATATAAAATATGAAATATTAATGTATTGAAATTTATATATATTAAATACGTTAAACACGATTATAACATGATAAAATACATAAAAATGATACGAATACACGAATTGGTAAACTTAATAAAAACAAAAAATTTATTTGACCTTATTTTTTAAAAAAATCAATTATTATACGACACATAACAAAAAGCTGAAAGTTGTTTGAATAGTATCACACATGAATATAACATAAAAAATAATTAAAATACGATATAAAAATAACATGATAATGAAATGAATATGCAAAATCCGTCGAAATTTATATAAAACAAAATTGACACAAAAAATTAAAGTTATTTGAGTATTGCTAATTAGACTTGAAAATTTCAAATACAATATGAAAAAAGCACAAAAATAACCAAAATATAATACAACATGAAAATAACAATAACATGATACAAAATGCATGAATATATTATAATTTGTATAAATATAAATTATTAGTATATTAAATTTATATATATATAATATTTTTAATATAATTATGAAATAAAAAATATAATAAAACATAAATAATTTTTTTCTTTTATTTTTTTATCATTTTTCTTTGTCGCAATTACCCTCAATTGATTGGTCATTAGTCCAATTACCCTCAATTAAACGCTCTCCCAAAATTACCCCTCAATTAT
>JBBYHL010088517.1:23110-35031 GCA_038381835.1 Adansonia madagascariensis | reverse complement strand
CCCCCCCCCCCCCCCCCCCCTCAATACCCCGAGATCTAGATGTTAAACATATAGCAAGAGATAAAATTGTAGAACTCGAATAGAGGTGGCCCAATGGTTTTGAATTTTTTCGTGTTTGAATTTATTCAGATTCAGATATATTTTTTTTAATTTAGGTTTGATTTTTAGTATTTTTGTTTCATTTTTTATTTTAATTGTAATCACTTTGACATAATTTAATGTTTAAAAAATAAATTATTAAATTATTATTTTTAAGTAAAATTTTATTATAATATGATATTTTTAATATATTTATTTATTAAAATCTATATTTATATATATAATTAATTTGTTATATACAATTAATTTTTTAATAATTTATTATTGTAATATTATATATTGTAAATTAATTATATTGATATTTAAAATACTTGATATGTTTTCTATATTCATGTCATGTTTTAATTATTTTTTAATTGTATTTGCATTGCATAATCACGTTGCATTTGAAATTTTTAATTTTATGTCACATGTCATCACTTATCGTATTCGTATTCGTGTTACCTTTTATTTTATAGTCGTATTGAAGGTATTATATATTTATATAAATTTTGACATATTAATAATTTATTTTATATAAATTTCAATACGCTTACATATTCGAGTTATGTTATATGATTATATTTATAATATAATATATTAAGATAAAAAATAAAATTTTTAAAAGCATTATGTGTAAAATATTTTTTCACAAAAAATATAAATAAAATAATATATATAATAATTAACAATAAAATTTTAATAGTATTATTATATTCTTTACAATATTATTTTATAAAATATTAAAAACAAAACATCCGAAGCACAAATTGTCTTTTGTTTATATTATTTAGCAATATATTTTATTATTTACAATATACTTTTAATATTAGTTTTTCAATCATAATGAGTTAATAAAAGTTTCATCTATAATAATATTTATTTTGATATTATTTTGTAGGTTTGATTTTTTGAATATTAGGGTGATACCTATAAATGATAAATGAATTAATTTTTTTATAAATTGATCAAGATTCATAATTTTCTTTAATCATTTAGTGTTCTTATACTATACTTTTTTTTCCTTTTTATTATTAAAGTACTATTAAATATAATTTTTGAAAATGTACTTACTTTAACTTTTTTTGCCCGTAGTTGAGTAAAGATGTTGCTTGATAATATATATTAATTTTAAAGTTTTTATGTTTTATTATATCATTGTTATCCTTGTATTCTTTTCCACTATGTTGCTAGTAGAAGTGTCCATGATTTGGGCCAAGCTGAGCCACAGCTCGAAAAATTTTGAGTTCTAAGTCAGACTCAAATTTAGTATTGCTTGGCCCACCCATTTAAGCTTGAATCACTATTCTTATTTTTATATTAATATTTATATATTTTATAATTAAATTTAATAAAAATATATTATTTTTATTCAAAGTTGTTTTAGGCTGGCCTACCTGAAACTTAAAATCTGAGACCTCCACTTAAGCCCTATCCAGATTGGCCTACTGAGCAAGACAAGCTATCTGACCCATAGACAAGTCTAGTTGCTAGTCTAAGCCTAGCATATGTTTTTTTTTTTTGATATAATATTATCTATTATGGCTTACATATTTTTTAATTTATATTATTGCTTTGTTATACTATTTTTAGACTCTAATTATCATTATTTGAAGTAACAATAATATAATAAGAATAATATTCAAAGAAGCACTTAAAATTTTACTACTAAAATACATAAACTCTTAATATTCAATGAGTTTAATTAATTAAATTAAAGAAAATGTGATAAATGAATGATATAGCTGATTGATAATAAAGCTCATGACATGATTTATTTTGTGATAGATTATTATTTCATCATTTATAAAATATAAAATAAGTTTTTAATATTTAATTAAATTATTAAAAAAATATTAAAATAAAATTGATAATTAAATTTTTTGTTTTATAAAAATTATTTAATTACAATTTTATTATTTTTATTTTTAATATTAAATTCAGGTTTAGGTTCATATCGATCTCAAGTTCAAATTTTTAATTTTTTTGATCATATCAAATTTAAACTCGAATATTTTCAAACGAACTTTTAAGTTCAAATTTATTTTGTCACCTCCCAAAAAATGCAGCTAAAAGGATAACATATTATTGCATTCGGTTACCTCATTCATGTGCTGATTAATTTGGAAATAATTGGACCACTCAACAATTAAATCTCCAATTTAATTTCCTGAAATTATCCCAACAAATAAAACCCAAAGTAATTAAGGTTCCTATATATATATATATATTAATTGTCTATTACTTTAATTATTAATTTATACATATTATATATAATATAATAAAATAAGATACATAAAGTACTGTTGATAAGACAACTTACGTGGACATCTTTTTTTGATAACATGTAAGATAATTTTGATTTTATCTAATATTATAATATCAAAAATACTGAATTAAATAATTAAGTTAGTTAATTTAAAATTTTTTAATTTTGATTAATAATATATAAGATTAAAATGTAGTGAAATATTATGTTTTTTAAGATTAAATATATCATTATTTAATATTCAAAAAATTTCAAATTAAATCTTTTTAGATGATTTTTTTATTAATCTTTTGATTTTTTATCCATCTAAAATCAGATTAAGAAGTAATAGATAAAATTATGCATTTAAAATCAGAATTTAAGAATTTTCATATTAAATATTTTGATGTTTTCTATTATCAATCTTTTGATATTTTATTCCTTTAAAACCAAGATTAAATAGTAATAGATAAAATTACTTATCTAAAATCAAGATTAAGTTGTAACAAAAATTTAAAATTTAATGAATTCCTTTTATTTGACAATAATTTAAAAATCTTAATTTCTACTTTGATAAATTTTTTTATTATCATATTTGATTTTTTTAATTCAAAAATACATATATCACTTATTATATTTATTTTAAATTCGAAAAACATTAATTATTTTAAAATTATATATGCATCCTACTTATTGGCATCCAACAAGCCTCTAAATAGTCGTGTTATGTAACTTTTCTTGTTTCGATTTGAAACTTTTATTTGAAAGATGTGATTTTTTAATTATTTTCCAATTTACCTTTTCTTTTTATACATATTCACGAATTAATTTTTATTTTTTGTACAAAATTTAATCAAAATCACGAAAAATGTACTAAGAAAGATATTTATCATTAAATGATCTATATATATTTAAAAAACTATATTTTTATCCTTTTTCTTATGTGTTAAGAATAATTTGAGCACAGTCATAACATAAATGTGCATTATGTTTATGATTTAATTTTTATTTAATTATTTTGTAGGAAAAAGGCTAGCAAGGAAATAGTTTTCTTATAGAATCTAATTTTAATATGGTATTAAAATTTTACATAATTTTTAATTATATTTGACATTACGAAAAATATATATACAAATTAAAAAATTGATTATCTATTGATAACTTAAATTAGAAAAAGTAAATTGAATAGATTTGATTTGAAATTAGATTTTAAATATATATATTTTGTGCACGTATATACAAACAATTGAATAAATTTTATTCAAGTTTGATTAAAATTTTGATGGATATGTATAATTCATATATGTTAAATATTAAATACTTTAACATAAATTTAAAAATAATACTTAGTTTATGTACATATGCATATTTAAATAAATAAAATTAATTCGTGCATCGCATGAGGTATAAACTAGTATATATCTAAAATGAAGTACATAAATGCAAATGCATCTGGTGTTGACAAATGTCCCTGCTTTTGAGTTATCTTTTTCAATGGCTCGTGTTTGTATTTTTTAATTATTTAAAATATTATAAACTTATAAAATATTTACACATATTTTTCATACCTTTTTATATTCGTGTCATATTTATATTTTATTATATTTTAATTAATATTTATATTGTATTTATATTATTTTTTGTATTTAAAGTGTTATAGATTTATATAAATTTTTACACATGAATTATTCATTTATATATATTTTGATACGTTCATTTATTTGTGTCGTGTTTATGTTTTTTGTTATGTTTATTTTTTTTTTTGTGTTTGTATCATGTCTCAATTCATTTTATATTTTGCATAGTTAGTCATTGTGATTCAATTTATAAAAATTGTATTCATATCATGTTTGTATCTTATCTCAATTCATTAAAATGTTACCTAATTTGTCACAATGATTCAATTTATGAAAATTTTATATGTTGATGACATGTTTGTGCTATTTTTTGCATTCAAAGTATTATAAATTTATATAATTTTTAAACATCAATAATTAGTATCATATATATTTTGACATGTTTGTATATTTGCATAGTATTCATTCGATTATCTTTCATGTAGGGTTTTAATTATTTTTTCTATGCTCTTTTATGTTGTGTCTTAATTTATCTCATATTTTGCATAGTTTGATATTGTGATTCAATTTAGAAAAAAATTTGTACGTTTCTGTCATGTTGTGTCTCAATTAATAACCTATTTTGCATAATTTGTTATAATGATTTAATTTACAAAATTTTTTTGTGTTTGTACGTGTTTGTATTTTTTTTGTTGAAGTATTATAAATTTATATAAACTTTTAGATATTAATAATTTATTTTATATAAAGTTTTATATGTTCATTTATTCAAACTAGTTTACATTATTTTTGTGTCAATTTTAACTTCAAATTTATTTATATAAAATTTTAAAATTCAAAAAATATTTAATATAATTTAACTTAAATTTATGTGATAAATAATTTGATTAAACATTTATAAATATTAAAATAACGGGAGTGAAATTATAGTGCATACTAAAGTAGACCCTTCGCTCCTAACCAGAGTATTGTTCATACCTAAGCCAGCTGGGAAGTATAAAAGTACTGTTTTACCTTCTAGTTAAATAATAATACTATTTATAAACTTAAGCATATTGTTTAATCATATATTATAAAATAATATCTTTAAAAGTATTACACTTAATAATATTTTGAAAACATTATATTAAAAAATATTTTAAAATATTTAAAATATTAAAAAATAAATTACTAAATATAGTATATTATAAAATAATATTAAGATATTATATTTAATAATATTTTTATAATATATGTAAATAATAATATTTTTAATATATTATATTTAATAAGGTGTTCAAAATTATATAAAAATTAATTTTTTTCAATCATTTTCTCGATTCGCTATCTAACTCCTTCATTGATCCATTCATAGAAAATGTAGAAAAACCACCGCAATTTCTAAAATTCACCGTAACACGGAGTTCAGTCAAGCCTAGGATTAAATAAAAATGTTATCTTGACTTGACCCAAATTGGGTTGAGCAAAAAGGTTATTTTATTATTTTAAAATATTAAAAAAAAAAATTTATATTAATATTTATAATATAATTAAATTTAAAAAAAAATTATTATTTAACAATAATTAGGGGTAGGCCAGATTACTAAAAACCTACCCCATGCAAGACCCAATTCAAGTCAAGTTAGTAGTCTTAATTGTGGATAGGTCTAATCGTTGTACATCGCCAGCGGCTGACGTCAAAACTTTCTTAAATTTCACTACAAAATAAGAGATTTTTAGGGATGAGATAAAAGGATAAACATCATTCTTAATTTAATAGTTTTGGAGACCCGCACTCAATGTGTGAGGTATTATCTGCTTTGACCCATTAAGCCTCAAGGTTTCATACATAAAAGTGCCTTGCAAAGTTTAAGTTTAAGTTCCTACATATACACCATAGCAATTTTTCAAAGACTCATAATATAGGATTGGGGTGTTACAAACTCTCCATTTTAAGCTTGACGTCTTCGTCAAGCCCAACACAGAACAAAACTAGGATCATACTAAGCTTTGGGATTCTAGAGGTGGCTCCCACTATATAACACTTAGCTCTCATAGGATTCTAGAGTTGCTTCTACCGTGTAGCATTTAGGTTGTGTAAGATTCTAGAGGTGGCTCTTATGGTGTACAACTTAGCTCTAGTCGACTGGTGATTGAGCTTTGATATAATTTGTGAAGACCTGCACACAACCTATGAGATATTGTCCGTTTTGGCTCTTTAAACCTCATGATTTTGTCCACAAAAGGCATCTCACAAAGTATAGGCTTAAGTCTCTATATGTAAACCATAGCCGATCCTCAAAGACTCATAATGCCACCCAACCTATGAGCTATTTTCTATTTTAACCCATTAGACCTTATGGTTTTATCCATAAAAAGTGTCTCGCAAGTATGGATTTAAACCTCTATTTATATATCATAGCAGATCCTCAAAAAATCCAAATGTGGGATGCGAGTGTTACGAACTCCTTGAGTTTAAAGCTTTACATCCTTATTAAGCCTAACACAGAATAGAACTAGGATCACACTAGGAGTTGAAATTTTAGAAGTGGCTCTCACCATGTAGCACTTAGCTTCTATAGGATGCTAGAGGTGGCTCCCATGATGTAGCATTTAGCTTCTGCTGCATAGTGATTGAGCTCTGATATCATTTGTAGAGGCTTTCACTCAACCTGTGAGGTATTATTCGCTTTGGCCAATTAAGCCTTACGGTTTTGTTCCCAAAAAGTACTTCGCAAATATAAATTTAAATCTCTACTTATATATCATAGCAGATCCTTAACAGTTTTCCTATGTGAGATAAGGGTGTTACAATAGTATAGGGATGAATGTTGTACCCAAAATTTTTTAGAAATATAGTTTTATAGGATGACTGTTAGGGATAATTTTTTATCTTTTGGAGGCAATTAGTGATCGCCCTCAATTTCTCTAAATATTGTAGTGTTTCATCCAAAGCTTTCTATAAATTAAACTTGTTCATGGGTCGAACTGAACCAAGTTTCTGTTGAGTCTAGACAATGAATTACCAACATTTTACTTTGCCTAGACCTGGCCCCAAATATGAGTAATCTTATATGACCAGGCCGATCCTAATTGTCATAGAGATGCCTAGCTCGGCTGGCCGGCGTAAATTTATTTAAGCAGCTTCTTGTTTGAGCCTAGAACTCGCTTGTTATGAATCATTCACTGAACATTCATGCTTGAGACAATACTTCCATAAATCCTAATCTTCATACACGCCAACAGCAAAGGAACTAGGGACATTACAAAATAAGTGAACAATTGAATTCCCTTTCATTTCTTAGATAAAATTCTAGCCATCAATCGTGATCAAGTACTGTCAATTTAGTAGGTGATTCTTTTATATAAACATATATTTTCAAACAAATGGATTGAAGAAAAATTAGCTGAAATGTTGAAGAGAGGAAATCACACACTGAATTTGCGACAACAAAATGAAATAAAGTTAAGGATAATAGAAAATAGTATTAAATGTTCATTTGATTCATGTATTACGTCACTTCTAAAATTTTTCACTCCATCTGTAAATCCTATTACAATTTGTAACTATTCTTCTCAAATCTTTTAAATCCACTGCTATAGAACTTCTAAAGTAAATTTTCAGCATTTGTTTCCGGAGATGAATAGTCTCTTATTTGTGAATTTCATCCCCAAATAAAATATGCTTTTCAAGCTTTTCTTCCCTTTTCTCTTCTAATTAGAGACTATATAGAACATTTGATATTGTATTTTTGATGAATCACGGGCTGTAATGGTGTTGCACACCTCATTTTGTACTGTGGCTGTCAATACATCACGGGTAACGGTCGTTATGATCATGATTCCGAAACACGATAACAATGTGACGATTTGCGGTGTGACACTCTTAAAACCCGTTATAAATGGCTGCATTTTAGAACTATGATATATATATATATACACACACACACACACACACATACTATAAAACCTTCATGTTGAGAAATTATAGATATCGCATAGTTATATTCAAATCGATTAACATCTCTCATGAAATTAACAACTCAGTTAGGTTGGCCATATTGGACAGTGAAGCTAGGAAAAAGAGATTCTACCACTGCTAACGCAAGTCTAGCTAGCAGTCAACTTGCTCGTTTCGCAGACGGCCTTCAAGGCCTCATCGATCTCTTTGGAAGTAAAGGCCTTACTGCAAGAGAGATGGTTGCTTTGTCAGGTTTGTGCAAAAGTTATATATTTTTTTAACAAAATCCTTAGAAATCATTTTCCTGGTGACCAGTTACTGATAAATGATCTTAATTTCAAACATCTGCGCAGGTTCTCATACCACGGGACAAGCTCAGTGCGTTACAATCCGGGACAGGATATACAGCAATGGAAGCGACATCGACGCTGGATTTGCTAGCACACGCAGACGCAATTGTCCGGCTACTTTCCCCAACGCTAATGGAAAGTTGGCACCACTTGATCTGTTGACACCAAATTCCTTTGACAACAACTATTTCAAGAACCTATTGCAAAAGGAAAGGTCTTCTCCAGTCGGATCAAGTCCTGTTTAGCGATGGATCCGCAGATGGCATCGTGAACGAGTACAGCAGGAACCCTTCAACTTTTAGCTCCAATTTCGCTGCTGCCATGATCAAAATCGGAGATATCGACCCTCTAACAGGTTCAGCTGGGATAACAAGGAGGATTTGCAGCGCTGTCAACTAGTTGATAAGCCTCCCCGATGCTTCTGTTATATACTTCTCTCTTTATGTGTTTTTTGCGTACTCTTTCAAGTTTAAAGCAGTTCTTGCAATGCTTCTTCTGTTCCTTCGTAGTTGTACTTTGTTGCATTTGCTTAATAATTAATTTCTGAATGAATTTACGTATATGGGACAGTAGTTATATCTCTCCTAACAAAGCTTTTTTTTACTTCGTACAAATTAATGAAGCTTAACTACAATTCTGTGCCCGCTCTGTCGTATTAAATAATGGCATGGAAATTTTCAGACAGACAAATGCCTAATGAGTTAGTCATACAGACGATGAACAACTTTTTTCTAGTTCGTCATAATTACTCCAACCGTCCAAACATATATACGTGAACTTCAGTGGGGTGGGCCGCAAATTGGGTGATCAGGAATCAATTTATGATCATTGAATCAAAGAACAAATTGGAGGGGGGAAAAAAAAAGGTAGGCGCAAACTCGAAGAATTGGTCATACATGCAGCGTCTTTTATAAAACATCGTCCAGGGAGGATATCATATAATACAAGAGTCATATCTTCCTTGATTTAAACCCGCCAAGTATCAATTAGATTGTATGTATACTTAAAATGGGAAGGAAATTTCTCGCGTTTTATGAGTGAAATAATACTAACTTAATGAGTAATGTGGGATGCAGTGACCTTAACGTAGGTTGATTTTATGCAAACGAACTCAAAGGAAATGTCGTTGTTGAGTTCTTTTTAGGGTTTATGGAGGTCTTGATGAAAGCTTGGAGAAGGTGATGAGTATAACTTGTTTAAGAGCAAACAACGGTTAAAGACATCGCAATTGAGATTGAATTCAGATGTGTTATAACGCTCAAGTCAGCTGTATGATTAAAATGGAAAAGATGAGAGAAGCTTTAGAGAAAGGGAATAACACTGTATAAGAATATTATCAATTTTAAGCCCTTATTTAGTACCTTTTATATCATGGATCACATTGCAAGGGAAAGACTTATTTCTGACAAAAATTTTGTCAAAAAAATTTCATTGCTGAAAATGAGTCTTTGATAATATTTTCGTCAACAATATATTTTCCGTTGAAAAGATTATTTTTGAAGGAACAATTCTAATAGAATTTTTGTCGAAAACATATTATTTTCAACAGAAATATTATTGTCATCGAAATCTTTTAGCAACCGAAAATCATAGTCGAATTAATTTTCAGTGACAAAAATTTTCTGTTGCAAATATTTATTTCCAACAAAACAGTTTTTTCGCTAAAAATTATTTCCTAGTGAATTTTATTACAAAAATCTGTGAATATAATTTTTAGTGACATAATTCTCCGTTTTTGAAGATTTTTTTAATTTTTTATTTTTACTAAATTTATTATATTATTTGATATTTAAATAAATAGAACACAATTAAATAAAATGTAAATATATATAAAAATAAAATACAATTAAATAAAATGTAAATACATAATAAATTAAAATAATATGTCCAGAGTTGCATAAAAATATACATCACTGTGGATGCAAAGAAAGGAAAGGTGAAAAGCTACTACTAGAACTGATTGCTCGTCCACTGAAGAGTCATTGATGCGCTTGCTGGTTCTCTTGGATTTATGCGATCATGAAATTTACGCGTTGTAGCTGATTTTGCATCACTTGCAATTATTGCAGCGTCGCTTAAGTCTGCTTCTTTTGATTCTCTTGTCCCTACAATATTGTGAATAAGACCTGCTACTCTAACCAACAACATTAGTCGAATTGTCCATCTTCTCATGCAAAGCAAGATCCATCCTAGGAGGTTGTGTCAGCAGCAGTGCCTATTGGGCAGTGGTGGGAGTCATAAAGCTGTAACTCGTAGCATCGGACATCGGTGATCCCTTGGTAGATGAAAAGTGTGGCATGCCCTCAGCCTGGTTCCAAACCTATAAACGTGTGTCTAAGTCATCTCCATGCTTCCAATAGCATAAGATTAACTCTGAGGGTCGAAATCAAGATGCACTAACAGATCATCCCTAAATTGCTGCTGCAAATTTCTAGCATAGTTTTCCTATAAGAGCAATGAAAAATATTAATTAATATTTAATGCAAAATAATAGCAATTATAAATCTATAATAATTTTGTTATTTACACTGACAACTCAGGAGTTTCAGTCAATTTAGTCTCCAGTACCTTAGGCACGTTGGTGAGTTTACATGAAGACTTCCAAAAATGTCGGCTTACGTCGTAGCTGTTGTGACTACAATGAAAGAAAATTGACATTTCAAATTCTATATAATATTATTAGTAATGAAATTATTATTTAATAAAATTTTTATAATTAAAAATAATTTAATTATTTATGATCCTTTCCTGAGTGAGTAAAAAAGGAATTGACTCACTAGTGTGTTTAGTGAAGGAACCTTCCTTTTCTGTCTTTCAATTCGCTGATGCTTTCACAGATTTTGCCTTCTAGGCTTTTGAATTCCAGAGTTCAACAAGCTGGTCCTATATAGGGACTGTGATTCAGTCGCAGTGGTAAACCTTGCAGTCTTCATTGCAAGTAGTCTGGAAGATTTTTAGAGCATTATTATGCTTCGTGTTTGTCATATCCTTGAACCATTCCCTTCTAGTGGCCTCGAGCAATCATCGTTACATTGGTGTTTGTTCTGCAGGCTATTGGCTTTTACCGTACATCGAAAAAGTTGTAATTAGTATATAAAATTATGAATTATGTTTTAAAAATTATTGAAATCTTAATTATAAACTTGTTTAATTAATTGAAAGTTTACCTCAAACGTTATGAACATTTAGTCCTTTGTTGTATCCAAGAATTTCTTTCATGTTAGTCACGGTTGTCGTTACGTACCTTTTTTTGCAATCCAAAAGGAGTGCCCACAACTTAAAAGATTAATATGGCAATGTGGGTGTGTTGGTTAGAGCTTTTACGTTACCCCTTGATCGAGATTTGAATTAGGCTTGGTAATGTGAAGAGAGGAAAGATCGTTAGGCGAATTGCTTACTTACCTAGTCTTGAAAGGCTACCATAAAGTGGCCATAAATTTGGAGTCGCCATCGATCATTTCGGGCTAGGCCTGATCAGATGCCTATTGAAAATAATATTCCGAGTTACGAAACTTGGAACATCAATTTCAAGGTCTACAAGGTTTAGAGATTTGTAGATTGTGTTCGAGAGTTGGTTAGTGTGGGGAAGGATTAGCACCCCTAAGAAGCCTGAAATCGATACTCGCTAACCATGTCTCTCTTTGTTTTTAGTTTAATTGGTTCCACTTTATCATTATTTCAAAATAATCCCTTTTATTGCACGAAATCCTTTTGTGGAAATTATAGAT
>JBBYHL010088517.1:2966-16753 GCA_038381835.1 Adansonia madagascariensis | reverse complement strand
AACAAAAATAAATTATAGGGACTAAATTGTAACATATTTAAAAATATGTATTCAAAAAATAAAACTTCACATAAAAAATCTGATTAAAAGTTTAATTAAAATAAGCTTTTTGGACTTGTTAGAAAACAAAAATGGGCTCACTGGGCTTTTCAAAAAATTAATGGGCTTATCGGGCCCATTACTGGTTTTAAGGCCCAAGGGAGGAAAAAAATAAAATTTAGCCAATTAAAAATAAATTTATAAATTTCTATATAAAAATTCAAAAAAAAATTTAAGAAATTTTATGTGCAAGAAAAAAGTAATTAATAATTTCAAAGTCGTAAAATTTTACGAGCAAAAACTCTTTCGAAAGAAAATTGTCATTTGAAAAAAATGTTAGAGTCATAAAATAAATTGAATTTTTAAAAATTGATTTATTATGAATATAATGAAAATATTTAAAGAATTTTAAAAAATTGTAAACTCAAAAAAGAGATTCCCCCCCAATGCAATAGAAAACTCTTTGAAAATGAAAAAAATTTAAAAATATGTTTAAATTTTATAAAAATGAATTAAATTAAACAAATTAATCAACATATTAATTTGTAAAAATAATAAAGATGAAAATTGAATTTTAAAACAATTTGTACCAGAAAAAATTTCATGAGTATGATACTCGCTATTCTATGAAAAATTCAAATTTAAGACCCAAAATTAACAACTTGGTATTTCATGGTAAAAAAATGCTAATACGATTTTTACCTTGAATAGTTTTTATTTTTAGGAGGGGGTATTAGCATAAATACTACATCAGTATGATAAAAATTTACAGCAGTCAACTTCCTAAATCTTAAAAAAAAAATTGAAAAATTCCTAAAATTAGGTAATTTAACCATGATAACATCTACAAAAATAAATTTTAAAATTTCACAAGTATACAGTTAGAAAGCTAATTTCTTACCTTGATATTGTCTTTTTTATTCGAGATTTGTTCTCTATGTCTTTTGAATTGACACTAATTTTGTCATGTGCACTCACGACCATTTAGATATGGCTAAAAAGGGGCTTGAAAACATCCAATTCACCTTGATATGTAAACCCTCATTAGGCGGTCACTAAATTCTTGATCTTGGATAATTTTGGATTGTAAGGAAAATGACCCAGACAATATTAGGTGTTAACAATTGCCTCTTTTTGGCCATTGCTGAGAAACTAGAATAGGGCAAAGATCAAATAGACATAATTTTGTTCGGGCTGTATAAGCTTTTCTAAAAAGTTTTATTGCTAAGTTTTTTTTGCATATTTATACACCAACAATCCTTTTTTATATTTAAGTGCTAATTTTGCAGGGATTGAGCCATTAGCTCTTTTTAGGCTCAATGCTAATTTCACAAGGACAGAGCCATCAACTACTCTTAGGCTTGGTGTGAATTTTAATTAGGTCAAGGCCGTCATCTCCTTTTGGGCTTAGTGCCAATTTTAACAGGGACAAAGCCATTAGTTACTCTTGGGCTGGTGCCTATTTCCCCTAGGCCAAAGCCATCATCTGTTTTTGGGCTTAGTGCTAATTTCAACAGGGACATAGCCATCAGTGACTCCTAGGCTTGATGCCAATTTCGATTAGGTTGAAGCCATCATCTACTTTTAGGCTTAGTGCCAACTTCCACAGAGACACAGCCATCAGCTATACTGGGATTGGTGCCAATTTTGATTAAACTGAAGCTATTATCTACTCTTAGGCTTAATACCACTTTCGATTAGACCGAAGCCCTCATATAATATTTGGCTTTTAAAAATCTTTTTCACTTATCTTACATGAGATCACATGAAGAGATAAGCCTTTTTCATCTACCTAATATAGGATCGCATGAAAAAATTAGCCTTTTTCAGCTACCTAATATAGGATAACATGAAAAGGCTATTTTTTTCAAAGCTTTCTCGACCTATCTAACATAGGATCGCATGAAAAGGCCAACCTTTCTCACCTACCTAACAGAGGATTGCATGAAAATGCTATTTTTTTCACAGCCTTCTACACCTACCTAATATAGGATTGCATGAAGAGGTAAACCTTTCTCACTTACCTAACATAGGATCGCATGGAAATGCCATTTTTTTTAAAGCCTTCTTCACCTATCTAGTACAGGATCACATAAGGAATCTATAGATTCCATAGTCGAGGTGTTATCAGTCTAAACCTTATTGTTGCCAATTTATTTTCTTATTGCTCGCTTGCTATTAAAAGTTAAAGGGTGATTTGATGTTTGCCCTTCACAATCTTTCTTTTAATCTTGATTTCAAGAATTTAGGAATTATTTGATTTTTCCTAAAAAGTCATTAAATATCAAATATCAAATTAGAGTTCATTCATTCAAAGATATAACTTATGCAGTTGAATAAGTATTTGCTCTAGGCATATTTACAAACTTCTATTGAAGTCATGCAAAGTACACATTTCATCAAAATTTCAAAATATTTACAGAATGAGATCACCTTAACTTGGGAAAGAATCTACTTTATCAAAATCTCTGAAAATTTAAAATTAATTTCAACGATGAATTTCCCAATAGAAAGGATAATGGATGTGCTATTTTCATCATGATGTTAAACCTTTCTTCTCATCAATGATCACTATTCAGGACATCTTTGAATGAGATGAAGAAATGAATTTAATGGTACAAATAGGGTGGCACTGCTAAAATTTATCTTGAAGAAATTGATATGATAAGGTCAAGGTTTACCGAAACCAAGTTTAAGTGGATATTCTTTTTATGAAAATCCCTTAAAAGGTAGACAATCAAGTTATAACATCCGTTTAATCTTTAAATATGATAAATTGACAAGTGTTAAACTAATGCTAGTAAGCACCAAGTCTCAAGGGTTAATTTAGAAGGCTTTTGGTACACATCAATTCCCAAGATCAGGTATAGAAATTTTGAAAAGTTGTTTTAAATCAAATAAATAGTAAGGCATTTAACTTAACCTTTTGTTGGTATTAAATAAATTTCTGAGATCTGGGATCATTTTTGAATTGACAAGGAAGAGTTTTTTCTTTGATAACTACTTTTTTTAGTTTAGGAACAGTTCCAAAGTCTTTAAATTTGTTCTAAATTGCCCGATTGTATTCTTGAGAACTCAAAAATCATCCAAAAAAATAAACTTAAAAAAAGCTTCCTAGGAATGCCTGATAGCTCAAATAGCTATGTTTGATTAAAATAGACTTTATAAGGCATGTAATGTAGGCCATGGTTCTTGGTTTCGAAAGAAAAGGATAAATAGGCCCAAATCAAGTGTTTAAGAGTAATCAAGAATCATTAATCTTCAAAAGGAATTGTATCCAATATGTTTTTCAAGATAAACTAATCTTTACTTCTTCATCTTTTTTTGCTTTTTTTCTTTACTTCTCTTTATTTATCTCTTTATCATGTTTTTTTTTTCATTTTTTATTCTAAAGGAACTAGAAATTTTCATCATTCTTTATTTTGAATATTTAAACTTGAAATTTAAACTTTTTTTAGTCTTCATAATTTGCCTCATGACTTTTGAATTGTTCTTCTTATAACTTTACAATAAAATTTGTTTTTTCTGATCTTAAAGCTTTGCTTCGCTTGTCCTCTAATATGGAGGTGATCTTTGATAAGGTAAAAAAAGAAAATAAATTATGAAGCTCAAAGGAGACTGCAAAAGGAATAATTTTCTATATTTGTGAAAGGATAAAGAAAAAAGGCCATTTTTATTTCAAACAAAACCATTTGAACTGGCAAGCATTTCGCTCAAAAAAATGGTTATTTTTTTTTGAAATCATTTTGAGTACCTCATTAACATGATGCTGTAATCAATTTTTAAAGGCTTAAGGTATGCTCTTTAACGTTATCAGCTTTGTAGCCACCAGCGAATTTTGCTTATAATTGAGCATTTAGGAAAGAAATCAAATTAGCATGGAATAACTTCTTGGATTTCACATCTTATTTATCAAGTATTGGTTTGAAAACATTTTATCCCAAGGGAAAATATGTTCTTGCTTATATTCATTTTCATTCTTCCTAAATCAAGGATTTGGAGAAGTGTTATGGAAGTTATGATAAAAAGTTATCCAAATGAGGGAGACCTCAAAATTACTATTATTATTTTAAAACATGTCAAACAATCGGTATCTGAATCTTTTAGGAGCATAACCTATTTGTTCAACCTTCAAGGAATCTAAAAAAAGAACATTTAAGTGTAAAAGGTCTAAATGGTAGGGTCTACAGTTGAATGTCTGGGACAATCATATTTTTGAAACTAAAAAACCTTTCTAAAAGAGTTGAACCTATTAGTGATCACCTACCAAAGAAAAATTTTCCAAAATGTTCTCATTATCCTAGATATTGGAAATTATTATTAATAAAATTCATGGTTCATGACAAATACACAGTATTTACAAACCAAGATTCTTTTAAAAATTCACAATTTCTGAAAAGAAATATACAGAATTTTAAAGTTAAGATAGAAACTGCCCCTGATTGGCATACTACCATAAAGTCGATGACCCTTAGACTAATCGTTCTTGATAGGCATCCACCAACTCATCTAGTTTTGCCAAACTGGCATCCTTGGGGCCTTTTATTTTGCTTTTCTTTTTAGGGGTTTACTTATGTTTTTTTCTTTTTTTTTTAAGTAATAGTTTGGATATCGCCATCGAAGCGTTGTCTTCGAATATTGCCATTGAAGATTTTAAAAACTCATTTGAATACTTGCAATAAAACCACTAAAGCTTTGAAAACTTTTAAATGCTTTGAATATCACTATCAAAGCATTTTTTTTCTTTTTCTATTCTTTTTTTCTTTAGCCTCTATATGATAATGTTGCATCACCTTAGTTTGTACGCTCTCTTTAAACTTTTATACAATACCATGATCTTCTTCTAGCCTTTTTGAACACTCTTTTCTATGATAGATTTGGTCTTCCTCATCTTCTACCAATGAACATGCTCTGTATTAATACTATTTAAATTCTTGATTTTACAATGTTTTCGTCAACCAGTAGCATAAGTATTAGTTATTCAAGAAAAATGGATACAACTCTTATCCTTGTTTGTAGTTACTGATGTTGCTATGAAGAAGGTTAGGGATGAAGACATAGTTCAAATAGATTGCCTTGTTTTCTCGACTTTCTATGGTATTGGCTTTGATCGATCGTGACTCGTTAACACCTACTAATATAATCACTATTTCATCCCATGTGTACTACCTATTGCCCCTTGGTCAGCATAAATATGTATTATAAGATTATTTTTCAACTATTAAGTACTTTGAGGTGATTACCTTTTAGCTTTTACTCCCCAAGATCCCTGACAGAAATGTTGGTATCATTCGGTATTATTTGTAAATTCCTTTGGTCAAGGTTTTGCTTTTGTGGATACTTTTCTTCCATAACTCTTTTTCTCTTTTTACTTCCTTGGGTGGCTTGAATTATTCAGGGCTCTCATTTTTTTTCATTTTTTTCATCTTGTGGCTTCGTGTTACTTCACCTTGAATGAAAAAAATTAACTTAAGTTAGTTTGCATGAATAGGCATATACCTTGGCAACATTAATCTTTATCATCATGATTTAATGGTTGCTAATGAATGGAAAATAGATATATGTATGAACAAATAAATGAATGAGGTAGCATTTGCTGGAATGCATTGTGTGCCAAACAATTGGCAAGGTATGACTCATGATTTAACACCATTGCTTCATCAACCAAAACTCTCTGATTTATTCATTCATTGTTGACATACAAAACCAAGTTTAAAGGATTCAAAAAGTAACAAAAAGGACTGCTTAAACACTTTATTTTCCTAAGGAATCCTTGCAGGTTCTAGTCATTCTTTTTGAACTCTATATTTACAAAGCCAACCTAGTAGCGAAAAGGTTATCTCAATGATCCCTACATTGCCTCAGATATTTTAGTGCTTCCTAAAATGCAACTTGGAGTTTAGAAGCAAATTCGATCTTAGTTCAACCTGGATTACACTAGTGTCAAGTAGCTTTTAAGCTTTCTTTTTGAAAGTATGACATGTTTCTCTTAAATGCCCTTGTATTCTACATGGTATTCGTAATGTTCATTATTGTCATACCATTTTGGATAAAGGAGTAGGTATGGAAGAACATATTTGGGAGCAACAAGCTAATTTTAGAGCAAAATAGATTATGGTTATGTATAGGTCAGTGAAATCGACTCAAATTAATGGTTCGTTCATGGTCTTTTTCATAGTATAAGCTCCAAAAAATGAGGAGGTAGTGCTAGAAAAACAAGTAGGGTTAACAAACAAACTAATTTGTATAGGTGCAAAATTAGGTGGCTTTATTTCAATATAAACTAGGGATTGGCATCTTTGTCTAGCAGTATCTTTGATCGAGCCCTTAAGTCTTTAAAGGGTTAAGTTGAAGAGATTGGTGGCTCTTTGGGATCACCCAAAAGAACTTAGTAATTGTTCCTTTATCCCTTAGATTTCATGTTCCTTTCATCTGACTATTTCCTCTAAAGCCTTTATTTGCACTTATAGTTGATCTCCCAGACTCTGATTTTTTAGATCCATTGAGGATGAGGATGCTCCTACACAAAGTTCCTTTTTTATCCCATATAGAACCTCGACCATTTTTATCAATCTATTGAGCAGGCTTTTCGTTCCCTAGACTTTACGACCGAACTACTCTTGGATGGACTCTATTACACTGATTCTTGCCTTTAAATTGTTATCCACATCTTGATCCTTGAAATTCAATAAATGGAACAGTTTTAGTATACTGTAGAAATTATGAATGCATGAGCATTTGAGCAAATAGAAGTGTGAACCTTTCAGATGTAAAAAGAAATGCATGAATAAATTTACAAGTTTTCATAGAATATGGATATCATGACAAATTACTGCATAAATAAATGAAAGTAAAATTTATCATAATAATACAACATATATTTATTAATATCAAATTAAAAGAGTAAAGGGTTAAAACGTTCCTCCTTTTGTACCTAAGTACCCTCTAAAACTAGGTATGGCTCTAACTAAGTCCCCTATAATTCATTACATGAAGTTTGCCTTAGACATCTAAATAAGTTCTTGAACTGCTCTCTAAGTTTGGAAAGAACTGATGAGGTACCTTAATCCTTACCTATCACGTGTTTATGTCAAAAAGGGTTCAGTTTGAGTGGGAATATCTTCAATGCTCGTAACGAGGCTAACACCTTAGGCAGGCATAGGAATTTACACTCGGTAAGCTTTTCACTAGCCCAAACAGAGGCTAACACCTCAAAAGGCAGAGTTACTTCACCCCTCTTTAAGATATTTGGTGCCTATGTCTCCTCTATACAGCTAGAAAAGAATCTAATACATATGCATGTACACAGTGTGTGCAGGGAAAGAACTTACCTTTTATTACTCAACACTTTCAAAATAATGATAAAAACCCTATCCTAAGTTCCCCTAAGAATAATGCTGTAAAAGAAATAAAAGGGTTAGTGAAAAATATGAGTAACATATAGTAGAATTTCTATATAATAATTTTTTTAAAAAAAAATACTAGGAATTATAGTTAAATACCCTTTGAAACCAAATTAATCAAAGTTTATTTAACATGTGAGTAATTGTAGGCCTGACTTTCTAACCTATCCCAGTGGAGTCACCAGGCTATTGTAACATGGCCCACGTACGAATCCTAACCAACTCGACTTAAAATGGTGGATGCACCCCTTGTTCCTATATGTATCTGTCTATTATTATTCTTTTATATTTTTTAGGGGCTATATCATTATTATTTTATTATTCATTATTTTTTATGTTTGGGGATTGAGTTGTTGAGGTGAATCATTTATTTGACTTAACTCTAAATAGTCATTATGAAATGGCTATTTATTTTGGAGTCACCATCAACTTATTTTGGTTAAGTGAGATTGGTCACCTATTTAAGTTTGTATTTTAAGGGTTATGAAGCCCTTAAAACAAACTAGGAGGTCTATGCTTATATTAGAGATCGTTTGAAAGGGTCAAGGAGTCGGTTACAATCACAAGTAAGGATCAATATTCTCGTGATGCCCGATAACCGATACCCTGTTAATCCTATATTAATTTAAATTTTGATTTTTATTCAATTTCAATATTCGATATTCAATTATATTTCCCACATATAATATTTTATAAACAAATTTATTATTTTGTATAAAAAAATCGGGTTTTTAATATTTCTAAATCCAAAATATCTTTTGCGCCCTTTAAGAAAACCAGAAGAGCATGAAAGTTTTTATCATTCTCTTTCATATCCTGCTAGAGAACCAGTGGAATACGAAAGGTTTTAAGACATCAAAATATTTTTTGTACCCCACTAGAAAACCGAAGGGATATTAAATTTTTTTTTTTGAAATTTGAAAAAACTTAATTTTTATTTTTTAAAAAGATGTCTCGTTATTAAAGTAATCTGTAAAACCACTCTCATGTGCCAGGAGAAATTTCGCATACTATTTAACTTGGAAATATTGCCTTAATTTTCTAAATTCCAATTTTATAATAAATAATATAAAAATTCCTTGATACGTTGTTTAGACGAAATGTACTAAACTCGACTCTAGGGGTCAAAATGACCAATATGTCTTCTAAAGTACACCTTTGACATAAAAGTATCCTAGTGTTCCTAAAGGACAATTCTAAAATAAATTAATGCAATGTCCCTAAGGTTTACCTTTGACATACAAATATCCGGTACCCTAAAAGATTCTATAACTTCATAAAAAGACAAAAATCTATTCCTATTTTATTTGACATATAAATATCCTGGTGACCATAAAAGACTCGATTTTAGGAAAATTATTAAAATATCCCTAAGGTGTACCATCGATATAAAAATATTCCGGTACCCTAATGGACTCGACAACTCTATAAAAGAAGAACCTACCCTCCCATGAACCTTCGACATATAAGTATCTCCATGATTACATAGGACTCGGTTCTACAAAAAATTACTAAAATGCTTCTAAGATGTACTTTCGACATAGAAGTATCCAAATACCCTAAAGGACTCGATAAATTCATAGATAAACGAACATATTCCTACTATATACCTTTAACATAGAAGAATCCTGGTGATCACTTAGAACTTGGTTCTCATGTAAATTACTAGAATACCTTTGGGGTATATCTTCGACCTATATGTACCTTAGTAACCTAGAGGACTCGATGACTTCATAAATGAGCGAATCTATTCCTACTGTACACCTTCGAGATATAACTATAACATAAAAATCAATTCCAAAAAATTATTGAAATAACCCTAAGGTTTACCTTCGACATAAAAATATCTTAGCAATCTAGAGGACTCAATAGTGGTATGAAATGATAATTAGACCATCAAAATTGCTAATACATCCTTAAACTTTTCAAAATTGTATTTCGTACTCTCATTAGAAAACTAGAGGAATACGAAAGGTTTTAATAATTTCTAAACTCCTCTGAAGGATCGAATGAGTGCTAGAAATATTCTTAAAATGTTAAAATTATCATATTAACCCTAAAATGCAAAGTTTTACAGAATGATCCTTAAAATTTTTTAACTTTATAACTTAGTCCCTACACAAAATAAACTCATAATTAAACACAAAATTATGTCAAAAATCACATAATCAATTCAGCCAAGCCCTTATGGCCTTATACTGAAACTTTTGCAATTTTACAAATATGTCTTGCAAAATGACCAAAAAATGATTAAAAATATATAAAACATATTTATACATATTGGAATAAGCATTAAAATACTCCTAAAATTGTCTACATGATTCGGCCAAACTTGGATGGCCATAGAAAATATTTTACAATTTTTACAATTTAGTCCTTATATTTCCTATAATTACAAAATAACCTAAAAAAATCAAAAGCATCACAAAATCATCAAGATCAGATTTAGCCAAGCCTGGAATCACCCTTCAAAGGCCTTTAAAATTTTGAAAAATTATTTTTAAGCCTCTGCAAGTCTCAAACTTTTCAAAATAGTCCTAAATCTCATAAAAACATGAAATAATATATCATCAAAGGTCACAAACATGTTCAGGCAGCATATATAAAAACTAAAATAGTTTTATTCATCATATATTTTCATGAATATCAACATACATATAAGTCATAATTTTTACCAAGCATAAATATATATAAAAACACAATAAATAATGAAAAAATCAACATAAATGAACATGAAATTGTTAAAAACACATAAAAATATATACATGAAAATAATATTATTTCTACCAACAAACATGGATTAATTTGATGAAAATCAAACTATTTCAAGCGCAAATCAACTTTAACAACAAAATCAAGAAACTTTGATCATAGCTTTCATACTTTGCCTTTAAACATAAACCATAATTCATGAGCACAAGTATTCATTATGCTTACTAAAAGGAAGAATCAAACATGAAGTAAACAAATATTAAAAATTTTACAAGAAAAATTACCTTTAAAAGCTTGAAAAATTAAGAATTTTAAGGCCTTTTAGTATTTTTTTTTCTTCCCAGCACCCAAAACTCTTTCATTCAAAATTTCTCCCCCTATTTATAAAAGGGAAAATCAACCAAGGCTTCTAAGAAAAGGCCTTGGCAAAATGTTTCCATAAGTTTCTACAATTTTCCCCTATTTTAATTTTTATTCATTTATTTATTATTTTTATATTTGTTTTTCATTTTGATAAAGTTTAATTAATAAATTTGTCATTTTGCATGATGATGTCATTCATGACATCATCATCTAGAGATATGAGAGAGAGAAAATTTAATTTGAACAAAAACAAATTATGGAGACTAAATTGTAACAAATTAAAATTTAATCAAGATAAGCTTCTTGGACTTGTTAGAAAACAAAAATGGGCTCATTGAGCTTTTTGAAAAATTAATGAGCTTATCAGACCCATTAGCAATTTTAAGGCCCATGAAATGGAAAAATAAAATTAGCCAATTAAAAATTAAAATTAATAAAATTTTGATATAAAATTCAAAAAAGATTTTAGGGAAATTTTATGTGCAAGAAAAAGTAATTAAAAATTCTATGCTCGTAAAATTTTACGAGCAAAAACCTTTTCAAAAGAAAATTGTCATCTAAAAAATGCAAAACTCATAAAATAATTGAATTTTTAAACACTGATTTAATATAAATTTAATGAAAATATTAAGAATTTTAAAAATTATAAAATTAAAAAAAATCCCCCCCAAATTTTTGGAGTGGAAAACTTTGTTTCTTGGAAATGAGAAAATTTCAAAAATATGTTCAAATTTTATAAAAGTGAATTAAATTCAAAACATTAATCAAAATATTAATTTATACAATTAATAAGATGAAAATTGAATTTTGAAACAATTTTTATTGAAAAAAATTTATGAGTATGATACTCGCGGTATTATAAAAATTCAAATTTAAGACCTAAAAGTGACAACTTGATATCTCGTGGTAAAAATGCTAATAAAATTTTTTCTTTGAATATTTTTTTATTTTTGAAGTGAGTATCGGCATAAATAGTGCACAAATATTGGTAAAAATATACGGCAGTCAATTTTTCAAATTTTATGAAAAAATCTTAAACAACCTTGATATCATTTGCATACACTTAAAAAGTGAATTTCTTACCTTGATATTCATTTTTAATTCGAGATCGTTCTCTTTGACCCTTAAAATGGCACTAATATCGTCAAGTACACCTGCGACCATTTAGATATAACTAAAAAAGGCTTGAAAACATCTAGTCCACCTTGATATGTCAACCTTCATCAGGCAGTTACTAAGTTTTTGATCTTGGATATTGGATTATTACGGAAGGGTCCGGATAAAATTAGGTGTCAACACAAGGATAAGCAAAAAAAAAATTAAATAAAAAATGATTATAAAATTATAATACCGGATTAATAGGACAATATCCATGAATAATTCCATTGGAAATATTATTTTCAATGGAATATTTTGTCAAAAATATTTTTGGTCTAAAAAAAATAAATATAGATATAATTTTTTGACAGATAGTTCTATTCGAAATACAAGAATTTCATAAAAAATAATTTTTGCATGTGTTTGGCGTGCAGGGACAGTGATGCACCAAAATTATTTTTGACGGTATTCTTGTATTATCGACTAAAATTTCATCAGAATTGTTGTGATATTTTCTGATAGAAATTCCCTTGGAAATAACCTAATATTTTCGATGGGGGAATTCTGTCGAAAATTTTTCATAAAAAATAAGGCTTTCTCTAGTAGTGTCAAAGACGCCGTTAGCTACCATTTCTAGTTTTACTGTGCGCTTGTCATTTACCAACTGATGAGTCAAATATTTGTTTGGACAAGTGATGCTTGTGTCTCAGAGTCATCTAGATGAGTATTTAATTATGGTTCTCATAAAGGTAGCTTTATCTTGAGCTTTAGCCTCAGAGAACGTTAAATTTAACAATCATCCTCAAGCAAAAGGGATTGTAAAATGGCTATTTTCCTATACGAGATTAAGTAGACTTGAGTTTTAGATTTCATAAATGAGATTAACAGGTAATATATATGATCTTAATTATATATATTAAAAAATAAATAAACTAATTAAAAAAAGAAGCGAGGACATTTGATAGTATTTTAATTTGTTTGTTGAGTTAAAAATGAGTTTATATTTGATTTACTGATAATATATATTTTTATACATAGTCAATCAATTAGATGATGACAATTCATTAAAGTTATTAAAAATAAATAAAGATAACTTTATTTTTAATGAGATGATATGATTGATTTATTACTAGTGTGTATAGATTTATATACGGTCAATACATCCAATTTTAATACTTAAAAAATTTAAAAAATTACACCGTTAATACGTAAAAAACTATCTCCACTATAAAACATTTTATATGAAAAGTATTACTATAAAAGCTTGGGCCTTTGTTATTTTTGTTAGCATGCTTCCTATTCAAGTCTCAAACTTGAACTTCGCCCATCTAAAACCTATTAAGAGCTCTAAAATCTGTATAGATCAAACTCATAACACCAATAATGAAAGTTTATGGCGTAAATTGACTTTAAATTAGTTTACTCTTATGGAAAGAATAAATCTTCATTTTGCTTTTTGACACGCGTGTTTCATTGATCAAATGGCTACCATATAGTTTTTTTTTTTCAAAAATATATATTTTAAACTCTTTTAACGAAAAAATAAATTGATAAATGAGAAATAATTTTATTTTTGGTATTGAGAATTAACTTTATTTAGTTATTAATATATCTTTTACTTTAAAAAATAACTAACCAAATTTGCTTAAACTTTTCTACCCAAGGCCTATTTTGTTTAGAAAATGAGTTTTAATTTTTGTCAAGAACTATTTTTTGAGCCAAACATTTTTACCCAAATCCTCTCAAATGTTGAATGAACCTTTAGGTTTGGGTAGATAGCTTGGCCCTTGAATAGTTTAATCAAAATCTCTTCTTTTTTATTTTCCACTTCTTAAAAGCCACTAAAAAACCTAAATTTAAAAAAATCAATCTACAACTTTTATCTTCATTTGGCCATCCTCTGCCACTCCAAAACCTTAAGTTTTTGATATGTTTCTCTTTTTCATCCCAAAAAAGTAGCGCATTTGGATACATAAGCCGATACAATTTGTCACACTCCATTCATTAACCTATATGGCATGTGATTCTTTTGGTTGCATGGCATTTGTGCTATAAACCTTATAGCATTTTGATGCACTATGTTTGATTAGAACTAGTGTTTTAAACCATGTAATGCATGAGATTCTTTTATTATATTCATAATTTTAAGTTGCTTTCTTTTTAATTAATGCT
>JBBYHL010088413.1:1429-21509 GCA_038381835.1 Adansonia madagascariensis | reverse complement strand
ACCTATTAGCAATTTTTTCATTTTAGGTCATATTTGATATCTAAGTCACCCACAAAGGGTGTGATTGTTATTTCACATCATCATCATCAAATCCCTTACAGTTACCGGGATACTTTCATGTCGAAGGTATACCTTAGGGATATTTTAGTAATTTACCTTAAAATCGAGTCCTATAGAGTCACCACACACTTTATGTCGAAAATGCACATTAGGGATATGCTTGTCTTTTCATTATGATATTAAGTCCTTTAAGGTTACGGGATACTTTCACATCTAAGTTATGCCTTGGGGACATTTTAATAATTGACCATAGAATCGAGTCCTTCAGAATCATTGAGATATTTTTATATCAAAGGTGTTCTTGAGGGGAAATTTTGGTCTCTTTGACCAAGTTCAAGTCCTTCAAGTCTAGTTTTTTAGTTGCCATCAAAACCGAGTCTTAGGACAAGCTTTTATTATTTTTGACAAAATCAATATTTTTAAGAAAATCAAGGTAATGTCTCCCAGCCTATGGAAGGTATTTCGTGGATTATTTTAATAATGAGATATCCTTTTTTAAAATAAGTAAAATCAAGATTTTTTGAATTTTAAAAAAATAAAGACTTTCATAGAGCCTTGATCCTCCGATGGAGCTCAGAATATATTTTGATTTTAAAAATATGAAAAGCTTAATTTTCTCAAGCGAAAATAATATATTTAACTTAGGAAAATTTTGAAATATAGGAATTTTAATTAAATACTAGAATTTGAAACCAAATAAAAATCATGATTTTAAGTTAATACATAGTTAAGAGGTGTTGATTTTCATGTTTCATGAGAGGTATAAATCTTTACTCATGATTGTAACTGACTCTTAAACCTTTTCAAGTGATCTTTGGTATGAACATAGACTTCGGAGTTTGTTTTCAAGGGTTTCATAACCTTCATGGTACAAACTCTAATGGATGACCAATTTCACCTAGCCAAAATAGATTGGTCACGACTCCAAGACAAATAGTCATTTCGTAATGACTATTTAGGGTTAAATCAAGTGAGCAATTCATCTTGACAACTTGGTCCCAAAAAATCAAATAATAATAATAATGGTATATATATATATTTAGGAATAAAGGATTCACAAGTCTTTAAGTCTGGTGGGTTGAGATTCATGTCTCTGCCATGTTGTGACAACTTAGTGACTTCATTGAGGACATGTTTTAGAGAGTTAGGCCTGAAATTAATCATGTGTTAACTAAATTTTCATTAATTTGGTTTCAATTGGTATTTAGCTATAATTCTCGATATTTTCAAAATAATTTTTTATCTTTTTTAAATTGTATGGAAATTCTAGCATATATTGTGCATATTGTCACTAACCCTTTTTATTTATTTTATATCTTTTATTGGGAATTTAGGATAAGGTTTTTATTATTTTTAAAAAGAGTCGAGTCATAAATGGTTTGTTTGTTCCTTGCACACACTAAACACATGCATATGCATTAGATTCTTATCCAGACATATGGAAAGGGCATAGGTTGCCTAGTATTTTAGGAAGGGGTGAAGTAGCTCTGTTTTTTTAGGTTTAAGCCTCTGTCTGGGCCAGTGAAAAACCTACTTGGTGCAAATTCCTACACTTGCCTGAGGTGTTAGCCTCGTTACAAGCATGAAAAATACTCTTACTTGAATTAAACCTTTTCCAAAAACCTGATAGGTAAGGATTAGGGTGCTTTATTAGTTCTTTTTGGACTTAAGGAATGATTTGGGAACCTATCTAGATGTCTAACATGAACTTCATGTAATGAATCACAAGGGCCTTACCTAGTTACAGCCATACCTAATTTTTAAAGGTTACCAAATTAGGTACACACGAGGGAATTCTTCTTATCCTTTCCCTTTCATTGTATGTTATGAGCAAGTAAATCAAACAAAGATGAACCAGCATCATTATTTGTGTTAAGATCTTTGCTTCACCTCAAAAGGTGCCATCATTTTTAATCTAGATATCAAATGATGATGAACGAACATTGTTATTCAGAATATGATTATTTCTTTCGCCTTGCAAGGCATCTTGAGGTATTGGCTACATGGTCTAGATGTGTAGGAAAAGTGATAATGTACGAACATCATCACTAGCAACAAAGCCATTCTGTTGCACCAATGGGCATTGTAATGCCCAAGTGGATTAGCCTGAGGTAACCTTTTTTCCTATGTTAATTATTTTTTTTCCTTTTTCTTCTCTTTCTATATTATTGTACCATAATAAATACGCCAGGCAATGATGAATGAACATCATGTTGCCCACAATAAAATTGATCATCTTTCCTAAGGCACCACAATGCCGTAATTTTTTTGGGGTAGATTTTCCAAATAATAGGCCCTTTTGTATATTTATTTGTATTAACCTTTTTTCAAATTATATTTATTTCATCTTTGCACTCATTCGGGTATATGCATTCATATATGCATTAGTGACATGAATTTCATAAGGGTGAGGAGGCAAAATGAAAGTTTTCTCAAATTTAAAAGTTCTCTAAAAGAATTTTTTTTCTTTCAAACTTCAAAATATCGAGACTATGAAATGTCATTGACCATGGGAGATGAATATTTAGCATGCCCAGAAAGGATAAAGGCAGGCCATCATGAAACATAGGAAAGATTGATGAAACAATAAGAGAAGATACAACCACAAGTCTTTAAATTGATAGAAATAATAACCACTAGAGGAAAAATGTCTAAAAATGTAAATTCAAGAAATCAAGGGAATCATTCTAATACTACTACTAGCTCATCCAGGGGAGAGAGCAAACCATCTCAAGGTACTTAACTTATGGGAGTCAATCCCATAATACATATCTTAGAGCTCACTACGGGGCAACAAGTACAAAACCAAATCCTAGTTTGGATGATCCAATGGTTACGGACCTTGATGGGCTCTTAGAGTAAGAAAATCTCAAGCTCAAGACTCGAAAAAGAGTCAAACTTGAGAATGATAAAGGAAAATACTAGCTTCTTGAAAAGAGGCTTAAAGTAATAGAAGTAGTTAGGGACTTCAGTAGTATAGATGTAGATGAGTTAAGCTAGGTACAAGATCTAATCCTCCCTCCTACATTTAAGATGCCAGCCTTCGAAAAGTTTAATGGCACCATGTCTCCACAGGCCCACATCAAAATGTTTAAGAAAAATGACAAGGTATGGACACAATGACAAGCTTTTCATTCATTGTTTTCTCAAAAACTTGTTAGGATTAGCGACGAAATGGTATAATGACTTGAATTAGAGTTAGGTATAGTGTTGGATGGACTTGGCTAATACTTTTTTTCAGCACTACAAGCATATGTTAGATTAGGCACTAGACCGATTGTCTCTTTAAAATATGGTGAAGAAATCAATAAAAACATTCACGTAATATGCCTCAAAGATGGAGGGATGTAACAACCCAGTACAACCATCTTTGTTAGGAAAAACAGATATCATCCTTATTTTGTTGAGAACATTGCCAAATCCATTCTTTGACAAACTCATAGGAAGTGCAATAAAGAATTTTGCTGATATAATGGTCTCCCATGAAATGATTGAAAATGCCATCAAAAATGGAAAGATACGAGCTAATGATGTGCTTATGTTAGAGAAAAAAATAACAATTGAAAAAGAAAAAATTTAAGCTATTTTCTAGATGAAAAACCACTTATGGATCCTAGTCAATATCGGTGTCACTTTACAAGCCGCGTTATCCTATCATGAATAGTGCATCCCAAGATCCTTACCAACCAATACTTATAGTTATACCGATTTTCACATCTGTGCATAAGCTATGTGCTTAAGGGAATAGTCAGAGTGGATGCAAGAAGCAAAATCAGAATCATGTTAAGCAAATTCTCATGTCTTATACTGGGCTTTTACTTAAGCTCATCAAGAATTACCGTTTGACGCCTACCCAAATTGAGTTTCTAAAACCCTTGTATCCGGATTTAAACAACGTCAACCATTGTTGTGATTATCATTTCGGTAATTCAAGTCACTCTATAGAGGATTGCCCCACTTTTAAATACAAAGTCTAGGACCTCATCAAGGCTAGGAAATTAAGCTGTGAAAAAAAGAAAGCAAAGTGTCTTTAAAGGGTATACTAGTAAAAGATAAGCAATGAGAATAGCTGGGTTTATAAGAAGGAGATGCATGCTATAATGATTGGTGTAACCCTTAATTTTTTAAAAGAAGAAAAGCCCTTTGTCTTTGAACTGACATCATTCTTTAAAGCATGTATGTTAAATGTTTTGATAAGATAAGAATGTTTCCCAAAAAGAAAATATTTTTAAAAACATGATGATGAAAAATCTCAAGAATACTGATTATCAATGTTGGAAATAAGCTTGCCCTTTGCATTCATTTCCCTGTGAATAAAACCATGATCATTTGAAAGACCTAATACTTTAGGAAAGTAACTTTAAAGTTCCCAAACTGTGATTCCCTAGTTAAAGAGTGATGAGTGAAACTTCTAAAAATTTATGAGTTTCTTTAAAAATCAAACAGATGAAAGTTTTTTTAGGAAGCCTAATTATGGCAATTGGATATATGCCAAGTTTAAGCCCAAAATCCTATTTCCTTTTTGAAAACCAAAACATGAATTTTGTGGTCATCTCTAGACAGTCATTCATTAGTTGTATATTAGGGCATGATTACCAAAACAATTACCCCTATGTCCCTAACAAAACCTTTTTGAGCTTTGCTTTTTTCAATCATTTTAAATATAGCCCAATACCCATAATTCATTATTGCAGATTTTAAAGAGTTAAGCATAGAATTTTCCTTGTAAACATGAATCTCTGTTTACCTAATTTCCTTTTAGTGATAAACCAAAAAGTGGAACATGTATGCAAAGATAGAGACAAAAAGGGTGTGCCAAGTTTAAGCCCAAAATCTTTTTTTTTTAGTAACCAAAACACGAATTTCATGACCATCTCTAACAAGTCGCTCATTACTTGTATTTCAAGGCATGATGATTGAAAAAATTACCCCTATGTCCTTAACAGAACATTTTTTAGGTCATGCGTTTTTCTAATCATTTTAAATATAGCCCAATACCCATTATTCATTATTGTAGATTTTAAAGAGTCAAGCGTAGAATCTTCCTTGTAAACACAAATCCTTGTATTACTTAATTTCTCTTTGGTGCTAAACTAAAAAATGGAACATGCTCACAAAGATGAAGAGAAAAAGGGAATTCATGCATGAATTTTCATAAAAAAAAGGAAAAAAAAGAAGAAGAAGAAGAAGAAAAAGACGATGATGATGATAATGATGATGAAAAAGAACATTTAGGTGCGTTATCATGTGATTAACTCAAGATATTTCAAAAAAAACTTATTCTTAAGGAATGATCTTTCAAGTTAAATAGTTATGGTTAAAGTGATAAATCGCCATCTTTCATCAGCCTTTCATAGATATAGAAAGTTCTTTCATTTGTTACCCCCTTTAGGCCTAAAAAATTATTTCTTTTTGTAACCCCTGATCGAGGGTCACCCTCCAGATTAGAGGGCTTGAAGAAAACTAGAGAAAATGTAAGAGGTAGATCTTCCATTCAAATTTATAAAACAAATTCGACATTTGGAGCAAATGTAAAGCAAGTTGAGTGTCCTAAATCTATAATTCCCTTTAAAAAAGAAAAAAACGAAAGAAAAAGATAGAAAAAACATGAAATAGAAAGAAAAAGTGCAAAAAAAAAGAAAATGGAAAATGGAAAAGGATGCAAAACCTTAAAAAAATAGAAAAGATGAACTCTTCATGAAATGAAATGATCCTTAATCGTATCACTCTTAAACACTTTATTCTTACCTATTTATCTTTTCTTTCTGAACCTCGAACCTTAGCCTACATTACATATCTTGAAAAGTTTATTTTGATCAAACATGATTATTGGAATTAATGGATTGATTTATAAGGAAAATTTTTTTTTGGAAGGTTTTATGCTCTTGCTAAAAGCATGATGATGTAATAAATAAAAAAAGAAAAAGAAATAAAAAATGGAAAGATTGAAGCTCTAGAGTGGAAATCCAAAAGTAGGCAATCTAAAATGAAACAAAAAGAACTGCTAGTATCATTTATGGGAATTACTAAAATTTTGTACGAAGAAAAACCATTGAAAAAATTTAAGGACATCCAAAAATCCTCAAATACCTTAGGTTGTCAACCCTCAATTAAAGAAATTGACTTTGAAAATTAAATCTATCCCTTTGCCAACTAAACTTTATTCCTAAACCCTTTAGGATTAGTCTTAGTACCTATCGAAGTGCTAATAATCAGGAGACTTAAAGGAACATTGAATTTGTTTGATTTTCAAAGAAATTCATACTTCATATAACCTGGTCCATTCGTGCCTAGGAAGATAAGCATGCATTATATCTATTATGAAATTTTTAGGCCAATCTAAGTTTTTTTAAGCTTTAAACCCATTTTGAGAAAAACATATTATCATTCAAGAAATTTTCCAATGAAAGATCATTAGTCTTCAAAAGATTTGAGCATCACAAGCTTTAGCCTACAGGTTTTAAATAAGATACATTTTTTAATAAGATAATCATTGAAAAAACTTGAAAAGGTGTCATAAAAAGAGACAAGGGTTTTTTCTTATTGAAGGGCATAGAATCAAGATAATACCTGACTCATGAGAAGAAAAAAAAGGTGAAATAAAAATTTAAATTTTAAAATCATTGAGGAAAGATGATTGCAAAAGATTAAAAAAGGAATGACCTTTCTTAAAGTACAAGAAGCTTAAATGATTCCCATTTGAAACTGAAAGATAGCCAAATAGAGTTTCGATCTTTGTATTGCTCAAAGCATATCTTTATTTGCTATTATTGGTACTTGCATCATTTCACTTGCATCTCCATCATTAAATACATTTATATTTGCATCATTTTATGTGTATCTGCACCACAGATGACATTGGCTTTTGCATTGTTCACATGCATTTATTTCATTGTTGATTCTTGTATTAGCATCGTATCACAAACATTTGCACCATTCTCAATAGTGGCATTCTTTGAATAATGTCATCATTTTTACTATCATTACATTATCCTACTTGCTTAAGCAATTATGATTGCATCAACCATTGATAAATCACATGAATTTCCAAAGTCTTTGGTGGTGAAATCTAAAGCATTTGAAAGATTTTAAGTTTTTGATGGTGAAATTTGAAGCATTTAAAAGACTTTGTTTAAAAAAAAGTCTTTAGTGGTGAAATTTGAAACATTCGAGAGAATACAATTCTTCAATGGTGAAATCTGAAGCATTTAAAAAATTGTCTAAAAATAAGTCTTCGATGGTAAAATCTGAAGCATTCAAGAGATTTCGAATTATCGATAGTGAAAACCAAAGCATTTGAAAGAGTTTGTTTAAAAAACAAGCCTTTTGTCATTATGTACCCTTTTCACAATCCGAAGGAAGCAGGCACGTCTTGAAAAATAGGTAGCTATGTTGGTTGGAGCCTTTAGGTTATCCCTTAATCGAGATCTAAATTTGGCTTAGTAATATGAAGGGAAAAAAGAACATAAGGTGAATCACTCATACAACTAGTCTTAGAAGGCTACTGCGAAGTGGCCATAAATTTGGCAGTTACCATTAATCATTTTAGGCTAGCCATGATCGAATGCCTATAGAAAATAATATTTCGAGTTATGAAACTCAACACATTGATTTTGAGGTCTGCAAGGTCCATAGATTCATTGATTAGGCTCAAGAATTGGTTACACAAGGGAAAGGATTAGCACCCCTGCAACGCCTCAAATTGGTACCTGCTAACCATGTCTCGCTTTAGATTCAGTTCAATCGGTTTTACTTTATCATTATTCTGACATAATCCCCTTTTAATACATGAATTTCTATGAAAATTTAGATTCGACTTTTGAAAGAAAATTTAAATCACCTATGCACCTCGAAGGTGTGGGGAACATAGAAATTTTTTATAAAACTAAATTTTGGATTAAATTTTAAAATTTTGAATGTTTCGTGTCAGGCACTGAAGAGATGCCGACGTGGAATATTGCCTTGTAATTTCTGAAAGCAATTTAAAAATATAAATGCAAAATAAACACCACAAAAAAAGAGTGTGTTAGTAAGATGAAAAAGAATATAATAATATTGCATGAGAGATAAACACACCAAAAAAGCATAAAAAGGAAGGACAATTGAAATATGTCTTGTAATTATCTTTGATTATTAAGGAATAATCGGAATGATAATTTTCAGATGCATTTGAATTCGATGATAACTTGAGAGATAGAAAAAAGAGGTTTTTGATTAGTATACTCGGGGATTTTTGGGAGAGAAAATTTAGATTTAGAGTGAAATTGAAAAAGCAAGGTTAGAGCATCCCCTCGAAAAGCAGAGTTGAAGTATTCCCAAAGGTGAAGATTTTAGATTTGTTTAAAAAGGCTTTGGTTAGAAGTCCCAAGAAGGTCTGGCAGAGAAAAAATTCAAGTTTTAAATGAAAAGCAGGCTTAGAGTATTCCCTCGAAGAGGTGCGTTTGGAGTATCACGATTGATAAAAATTTTGATATTTATGGAGAAATAGAATATTTGTGTCAAAAAGGTATTCTAAAAATAGAAACTAAAAATTCAAATGAAATTACCTTTTTATTTTAGCCTTGATCCAAGCCTAAAAGGCTTATATTGTAGTGCATGACTCCATGAGGACTCAATCCGATGCACTTCAAGACATTTAAACTTCTCGATAAAGGAGGTTCGAGAAATTAGGTTAATTTTAATTCTAAAAACAAGAGATAGCATGACATTATCTCCCTTTCCAAATTGATTTCGGGTTCATCCTACGGCTTCTAGGGATGAATGAAATATTGTTGGAAAGGTGAATCAATGAAGATTAGCATAAAAATATTCCAAAAAAATCCTAGAAAATCAATTTCTATGTAGAATTAATCTTTGAAGTTAGGTTGGTTTTAGCACCAACAGCATATGTAGGGGAAAAGGGTGTAGCAAAATTTGAAAAATCACACCAGACTCATTCAAGATTGTTAAATCATGAATAACACCTTTCTGGAAAAGAAATTTCACAAAATTTTTGGTAAAAATATTTTTAAAATTTAAAAAAATTAGATGATAGGTGAAAACTATCCAAAAAAATACAAATTATTGATTTTAATGGTTTCAAACAACAAAGGTTTGAACAATCTTAACTCTTTCATTTGGAATGGTCCAGGTGCAAATGAGACATTGTTAGAAAGTTAATTCGATGATCTTTCAAGGAAAAATATCATAAAATTCCAAAAAATGTTCTTGGACTCAAAAATAATTTTTTGAAGTGGTGAGCACAATACTACCAAAGTAACAATAAGGGAGTTTTTTGGTTTTTTTGGTTTCTTAAGCCTAAACTCGAGCTAAGGACATCCAAATGTCTGTTACAGAAAGGAATGGGTGACATGGGCTTCACAAGCTTATTTACATAATCTTGAAGTAGTTTGGGATGATGAAACAGCTCATTAACCATGTCACCAATAAGGGCATTAAGCTCTAGGTCAAAGGCCTAAACTTTTTAAAACAAATAAAAGGCTATTTTATTTTATAAACTAAAACTTTTAACGTCATTTGACCATGAATCCAAACATAGAAAACATGATTTATCGCCAATATTGGAGGACCAATTTTGTGAAAATATTAAATCCATGTTATTCTCTATTTACTAGAGGTAAAATAAATTTAACTTAGGGTTTTTTAAAAAAAAATTAGACTTTTGCACTCAACAAGCAAATATTTTGATGAACATATTAAGAACAAAATATTATATGCATGAAGATGAACATATATGACACATTTAAACCAGAATATGACATTTTAGCAAGGAAAGGATAGCAAAATTGCAAGGAATTGAACACATTAACTTCACAAACAGGATCAAGAATCATGCTATGAAAAATGATATGAACATGTTTAAATAAGGAAAAACATGCTGGAATTTTCAAGATGACATTTTGTTCCATAAAACCTACTAAAATTCAAAAAAATACACGAATATGCTCAAGACATGCTAGGGTGAATAAAACATGTGAAGCTGAAACATGATAAAAAATGCATGAACAGGGACTATTATAATTGTGAAAAAATGGATGTGTGGCCATCACAGCATTAAAGGATCATCTAAAGCCTAAGACTACCATAATCAAATCGACAATAATGCATGAGAATCCTAAAATGGTCATGGTAATATAAAAAGGGTCACTAGGCTAATGCAAATGCTAAAAACAAGAAAATAAATAGAGCAAGGGAAGAAAACATATCAAAAGCTTTAAGCTTTAGCCTTTTTTTTAGCAGCAACTTTGGACTCACTTTTTTCCCTTGTTTGATGATGATTAGCAAGAAAATAATGAAAAAAAAAGAGGTTTTTAGTTAATGTATTGATGCAAAAGGAGTTTTAAAAGGAGGGATGAGTTGAATGGAGAGTTTTGGAAGGGTTTTTAATGGTGTTTTTAAGGAGCTATGTGAATAGGGAAGGGTTTTTGGTTTTTTGGTAGTTGAGGAATGTTGAGAGAATGTATGAAAAGGTGTTTTCTGCTGAGAATATGTCTATATGTAGTGTGTGTAGAGTGCCTTTTAGCTGAGCCAAAGTTAGCATATATAGCCATGTGAATATGAAGAGAAGAAATGCAAAAAGCGAAGGTATTATGGGGTTTTAATGCATGTACCTCTTGTAGGAACAAGGTACCATGCTCAACTACTATGCAAACTTATTGGCTTGCTCAACAAAAACAGTGGATCAAGGCCTCTTTATGCAACTAAGCATTGAGAAAAATCAATCCTGCCCTTTAGCAACTTGCATAATGTCATAAAAATGTCCCTTGTCATGGCTATTTGGGCCTGAAAATTTTGTTAAAATCCAATCACAAGTCTAAAGCTAAGGCCTAGTATGAATTTTGATTTTTTTGTGTGTAAAAAACATGTTAAAGTCAGATTTTTAGATCAATGGTGCAAAGGCTAAAAAATGGCTTAAACTGAGCAAAAATGCCTTGGAGTATTGAAACAAAATTTGTTTCAATACACAAGGCAAATTTTGCCTTGCAATATCGATACAATAAAGTTTGTATTGATACCAAGAATAAAAATTATTTTTAGTCTTAAGACTTGAAGACCTGTATCGATACCACAAAGGTTTATATTGATACTCTTACTTGTGCATTAATACATTTGGTCAAAACTCTCGATTTTAGATACTCTTGATTGTGTATCAATACAAAAGCTTTATCGATACAAAAACACTTAGTATCGATACCACTCTTTCGATGCAATACCAAACCCTCTCATATCGATACTACATGCGAAAATGTGAATTTTTAGTGATGTGAAAGCTTCGTATCAATATCTATGCACCAATGTGACTTGCTTATACCTTAGGCTTTCCAAATACCTCACCTTAGTGGGAAATAATAAGAGACTAACCTGTGCTCATCTGAATGACTCCAAGGATGCCCAGGATAATGACCTCTGATGTCTTGGATAATAGTCTAGACAAAATACGGTGTCCATACCTTCGATGGTGAAATCTAAAGTATTCAAAAGATTTTAAGCTTTCAACGGTGAAATTCAAAGCATTTAAAAGAGTTTATTTAAAAAATAAGTCTTTATTGATGAAATTTGAAACATTTAAAAGAGTTTGTTTAAAAATAAGTTTTTGATGTTGAGATCTGAAGCATTCAAAAGAGTATATCTTTAGTGGTAAAATTCAAAGCATTTAAAAAGAATTTGAATAATTTTCAAAGTCTTTGGTGGTTAATTCAAAGTTACTAGTAGTGATAAGTAGAATAAAATGTCAAAGTTTTTGGTGGCATATCCAAATCTATTAGTGAAGGTTATTGAATTTATGTTTTTTTCGCAAATAAAAAACTGTACATGATATTTGGGAAAGCAATAACCATTAAGGTAAGCCAATTTACTCAAAATCGAAGTTTAAGCCTGCATTATTTCAAATAGATCGAAAGTTAGTTATTGTCTCTGACCTCTTTAACTATCATGGTTTTGCCCTGGTCAATCTTTTGACTTAGATTTTGCCTTGCTTAACTCTTTTGACTTAGGTTCCCCCTTAGATATTTCCTTCAACTTAGGTTTAACCTTAGTCATTTCTATGACTATTATGGTTTTGCCTTAATCATTTCTTTGACTATCATGGTTTCACCCTAGTTAATTCTTTAGACATAGGTTTTGCCCTGGTCATCTTTGTTGACTATTATGGTTTTGCCCCTGATCAATCTTTTCGACTTAGTTTTTGCCTTAGTCACCTTTTTGACTATCATGGTTTTGCCTTAGTGACCTTTTTGACTATCATGGTTTTGCCTTAGTCACCTTTATTGACTATCATAGTTTTGCCCTAGTCAACTCATTTGACTTAGGTTCTGCCTTGTAATTTCCTTCGACTTAGGTTTTGCCCTAGTCATTCCTATTACCATTATGGTTTCACCCAAGTCATTTCTTTGACTATTATGGTTTCCCCCTGATCAAATCTTTTGACTTTAGTTTTGCCCTAGTCACTTCCTTTGACTATCATTATTTCACCCTATTAAGTTTTTGACTTAGATTTCACCCTAGTCAAACTCTTTCGACTTTAGGTTTGCACCTTTGGGCCATCTTTTTTCTGATTTTGAATCTTCCACCATTTCAATACACATTCATTTTTCAAAACTTTATGGCCCAAATGAAAAAATGTCTATGGTCTTTGCCTTATTTTTTATTCTCAGCAATGGCCAAAGAGGGGCAGCTGCAGACATCTAATTTCGTCTTGACCTCTTTCCCCAACAGTCTTAAATATTTAAGATCGAGAATTAGGTGATCATCCCAATGAGGGTCAACCTCCTCTAAGAGGACTAAGCCTTTTCAAGACCTATTCAGTCATACCTAAACAGTCACTCATGCACGTGCTGAAACAACTGCCATTTCGAGGGTCATCGAGAATAATTTTTGAATAAAAAAGAAAAGTATTAAGGAGAAAAATTAGTTTTTAAATACTTTTTTCTTGAATTTTAAAATTTATTTTTTGGATATGATATCATGATCAAATTTTCCTATTTTTAGACCATTTTTGGAATATTTTGTGACATTTGAAAAGTCAACTGTCATATAACTTTTACCGATACTTATGTAGTATTTATGCTGATACTTAGCCCAAAAAAAGTCTAGAATGTTAAAATAATCCGTATTGGCATTTGATACCATGAGCTATCAAGTTGTCAAATTTGGTTATTAACTTTGACTTTTCCATTATATTGCAAGCTTCTTGCTTGTGAATTTTTTTAGTAAAACTTGCTCCACATTTTAAATTTTTATCTTTATTATTTCTACCGATTAATGTTTTGAGCAAGGTGTTGAATTGAACTCATTTTTCTAAGCTTGGATTTAATTTTGCAATTTCCTCGTTTCCAAAATATATAATTTTTTACTTTGTAAAATTTTTTTGTAAAATTTTTTGAAGTTTAGAATTTTTAAAATTCTTCAAATACTTACATAAAATTATCATAAATTCAGTTTTTCTTAAACTCTAATTCATTTTATGAATTTTTCATTTTTTCAAATACAAATTTCTTTCTATAAGGGTTTTTCATGTAAATTTTTTACAAGTTTGGAAATTTCTAACCCCTTTTTTTCACACACAAAAACTCTCCAATTTAGTTACAAATTTTAGAATTCAACACTTGGAATTCTTCCATGGAGATTTTATATTTTTTAAGCATTTTTTATTCATTTTATTTTTAATGGGTGAAAGGAATTTTTTATATTAATGGGCTTTAAAGCCCATAAACTCTCCAAGAAGCGCAACAAGCCTATTGTAATTTTCTAACAAGCCCATCTAGATTTTCCAATAAGGCCCATTAACTTTTTTTTGACTAAAAAATTATTATTTTAATTTTTTCGGGTAAAAAATTTTTGTATGGGTATTTAATCGCACCTCCCACCTGATGAAATTTTATTTCTTGAATATATAACTTTTAATTTGTTACAATTTAATCCTTCCAATTCATTTTTTATGGAATTTCCAATTAAGATTTTTCAGCAATTATAATTTTATTTATTTCTTCATTTTTGAAATTTTATTTATATTTATTTTGATTTTAGAATTTGATATTTATTGACATGAGAACTAATTTGGTTGGAATTGAATTTTTCCTAACTAATCTAGTTTCATCCTAACTATTCCATTTGGCTAAGTTTATCTTAATCATCATAAAGCCTATGGATTAAATGATGACTAATGCATGGTGACTAAGAGAAAAAAAATTAATTGATCCTTATCTAAAAACGTATATCATGATAAAATCAAAACTAAATAAAAAAAGGAAAAAGAAGCATAAAATTTGGCAAATTCGGCTAACGGAGAATTTTATCTCTTTTGGCCAAATCCTCCCCTTATAAATAAGGGGAGGATGTTTCATTCAAAGGAGAATGCTTTGGTAGCAAAATTTGGATTTTTTTAAGCAAATTGTCAACCTTTAAAGGTAGTTTTAATTAGAAATATTTTGATCCTGTTTATCTTTTCAATTTTTCCTTTCTATTCTTTCATTTTTTTTAGCTTAAATCATGCTTGTGCTCATGGTTTCATGGAGCCATGTTTAAAGGCCAACTGTGGAAGCTATGAACAATTTCACTTATTTAGTTGTTTTTATTGTTTTTTTAACAACAGCTTGATTTTCATCAAGAAAATATATTTTGGTGAATATAATGCTTACTTTATCATGTAAATATGTTTATGATTATTCCTTGGTATTTTCATGTGAATATTTATGATTATTCCTTGGTATTTTCATGTGAATTTCTCATAAAGTATGTTTATATGTCCATATTTTATGATTTCAAGCATGCTGATGATGATTTTAGCTTGGTAGAAATTAGGATATATATATATATATATATATATATTTGGTTATTCATGAAGCCATATTGAAAAGAAAATTTTCTTTGGCTGTTTTGGTGATGATTGAATATGATGGTAGCCTGTATCAAATTTTATTTCTCATTTTAATGATATTTTGGATTATTTTGTAATGTTTGGAAGTTGTAGGGTCTAAGAATAATTTTCCCAAAATATTTTAGGGCCTTCAATGGGCATTTCCAATCTTGGCTAAATCGTGTACAAATCATTTGGTAAAGTTTTGATCTTCTTAAGGCCATTTTATAATTATAGAAAATATAAGGACCAAATTTCAAAAATGTTTTCAAGGCCATTCGAGCTTGGTCAGATGCTTTGTGGAATATTTAGGGGTGTTTTCATGGATTTTTAACATGTTTAAGTGTTTTTCTACATTTTTAGCCTTTTAGAGGTATTTTTGTAATTTTAAAAAGTTTAAGGGTTTATTTATAAGAACAAAAGAAAATTGTTCTACGGCCAAAAATGCTTTATTGAATGGTTCTAGGATTATTTGGCAAATTTTCATGGTGTTTTTAATGTGTTTGATATATGTTTATGCATTTTATTTCATTTAGAGACTAAATAAAAAAATTAGAAAATTTTGGAATCCATTTAGTAAATCCTTGTATTTTAGGGTTAAATGAATCATTTCAATATGAAATTACCAATTTAATGTATAGTGTATATGTTAGGAACACTTCTAGCATTTTTAGTCACTTTGAGGTCAAAGTGTAATTTTGATAAATTTAAGGACTTATAGCAATTTTTGGATTTTAGGTCATATTTGATATCTAAGTTACCCACCAAGGGTATGGTTGTTATTTCACATCGTCATCGAGTCAAGGATACTTTCATGACAAAAGTATACCTTAGGGATATTTTAGTAATTTATCTTAAAATTAAGCCCTATAGGGTCACCTGGATTCTTTCATGTTGAAGGTGCACATTAGGGATAGGTTTGTCTTTCATGATGATATTGAGTCATTTAAGTTACTGGATACTTTCATGTCCAAGGTATGTCTTGGGGATATATTAATAACCCACCATGTAACCAAGTCCTTTAAAGTCATCAAGATACTTTTATGTCAAAGGTGCACCTCAGGGAACATTTTGGTCTCTTCAACCAAGTCTGAGCCCTTAAAGTTTAGTTTCGTACTTTTCGTCATAAGATAAACTTTTATTATTTTTAACAAAATCAAAATTTTTAAGAAAATCAAGACAATATCTCTGTATTAAACACGAAATGTCTCTTAACATATGGAAGAGGTTTCTTAGATTACTTTAATAACAAGATATCTTTTTTAAATGAGTAAAATCAAGGTTTTTTGAATTTCGTAAAAATAAAACTTTTTGTATTCCTTTGATATTCTGATGGGACATAAAAGATATTTTTATTTTTAAAATATTTTAAGCTTGATTTTCTCAAACAGAATAGTAAATTTAACTTAGGAAAATTTTGAAATATGAGAATTTTAATTAAATACTTGATTTTAAAACCGAATAAAAATTGTGATTTTAAGTTAACACATAGTTAAGAGGTACTAATTTTTGAGCATCATCAGAGGGATCGATCTTTACTCGTTATTGTAACTGACTCTCGAACCCTTTCATGCAATCTTTGGTATGAACGTAGAGCTCGAATTTTGCTTTCAAGGGTTTCGCAACCCTCATAATATAAACTCCGGTAGGTGATCAATTTTACCTAGCCAAAATAGATTGGTGGCGACTCCAAGTCAAATGGTCATTTTGTAATGACCATTTAAGGTTAAGTTAAATGAGCGATTCATCTACAGGAGTCGATCCCCAAAAATGAAAAAATGATATATATATATATATAGGAATGAGAGATTTACTCGCGACCGGATTTGCTTCCCATCCATGTTACGATAGTAATTTAGTATACATCCCTAGTCTAGTATACATAAATTGTCTGTGCACTATTATAAGGTAATTATGAGAAATAAAAGAAATATACTAAAAGACGTATACTAAAGCATTTATTCATGTACTTAGAGCAAAATTGCCTTCTTGATCAGAAATGGTTAGAGGTACTTTTCTTAAATTAAATATTACAAGTTTTATAAGAGCTTGACTTTCTAGTCTTGTTCTTTAGATCATTCAATGTACTTTGTAAAAAATCAAATATTTACCTTTGCATATATTGTTTGCGCATGATAAAAAAATTTGTATTCAGTCTAAAAGAATTATAATGAATAATTTAAAAGCATGGCACTAGTATTTAAACATGCCTATAATTTATTTTTGTTTGATTTTATGCATAGTTATATGCTATATATGCCATAGAATTTTTATGAATAATTACATTCTAGTTAAGCAAGAGAATTAATTCTTGATCTCTTTTTACAATCAAATTAATAGATAAATCCTCCAAATTGTTAATTTAAACATGTTTCGGAATATTTGAATTAGAGAAAAATGGATTAAAGCAAGAGAACTTATGGCATATTAAAACGTGTCTAATATGGGTTATAAAAATCATGAAATCTTAATTGTTTGTTAATGATTCTAGTGTGTCTGAACAAATTGGTATGTGGACTATATAAATGTAGCATAAAATCATGTTTTAGGGTTTTCATTTGCATGAATTTTAGACTAAAAACATGAAAATATGAATGAAAACATGAAATAGACCTGAACAACTTAGAAAAGGTCTAATCGAGTCAGGCTCAACTCGGTTAGAGGTTAAAGACAAGCTGGGTGCTTGTTCCAATGAGGCCCATGCACACTAGGTGGTGTATGCGGCGTGTGGGCCACCAAGAATTGCTTGTTCTAATCTCAGTTTTTTAAGACATACTTATTTTTTCATTGTTGATTTTTGTATTTTTTTTAGAAGTTTAGGAATTTGTAAAATATTTATTATTTACTTGTTATGTTTAATTAAATAATAAATATATCTATGCACAAGAATTTCATAATTTTTATTTCAAGGTATAATATTTTGGTATGTTTAGAATATTTTGGTAGTATGTACTCTCTTTATAAAGCATCCAAAATTTCATAGTCTCAGCCTATAGATAAGTGCATATTTGTAAATAAAGTTCATTGTTGGCATACAATATTAATATGCACATCCATATATTATGAAAGCAAGCATGTCATGCATATTTTATAAATACATTTTGCTAGGCATATTTTATATGATTGAAAGCAAGCATGTCATGGAATACATAGGTCGTATATAAAATTTTGCTACATATAGGACCGATTTTATTGTTAAGGATCTAAATTACTAGCTTGGTATTAGACATAACATTTCAAGTTTAAGGATGGCAGTTGATCGGATCGTTGCAGTTTTTGTAATATATGAATCCGAATTCACAAAATCGACTTAAGATCCAAATTTGTTTATTATCTGTATTAAATCAACACATTATTGTCCGAATCTGAATCAAATTAAATAACATTATCTGTCGAATATCTGAATCCACAAAAAAAATCCAAATTTAGTAAGTTAATTTCCTTTACAGAAAACTATAAATTAAACAAATATGAATTTTAATTCAAAGTAAATCATAATTAACAATTAGCAAACAAATTCTAAAGTACAAAAATAACAACTTAGACAACAAAATAACCAAGATACAAAAAAAAAAAAAAAATAAGAAGAAGAACTAATTCCATTAATTAAATTATTTGTTACATAAACTAAAAATAATTAGTAACGTAAAGGATATAGTAATGTTTTAAAGTTAAAATTATTAATAATATAATATATATAAATTATCATTAATCATAGAGTTACTTCAAATGGTAGATTATAATATATGCCATATACTATTACATTATATATTATATCTTATGTAATATATTAATATAAACATTACATAACATTATTACATTACCTTAAATAATATAATATATTATTGATATTACATACATATACTATCAACAATGGTTGATACTATTGATATTACATACATATACTATCAGAGATTATATATTATAAAAGGAGAGATTCACTTAATATTAGTGTAAAACTATATTAGTTTTACTAGCTTTTATAATTCTTTATACGATTTATATTTATTTAATCTATCAGTCATATTTAATATTCTATATATATAGATCATGCACGTCTAGTTTTGTGTAAATTAAAAATGACATAGTTAATATTCTATTCACATAGATCATGCATGTCCAATTTTGAGTAAATTAAAAATATCTAACTATTTATTTTTAACTGTTAAATATATACTTAAAAACAATATTCTCGATTGATATGATAAAGATATCGAATCAATTAAAAAATTTTATATACACGACGAGTACAACTATATTGCTAAATCTAAAAATTGATTTGTTAAAATATTAATCTTATAGAAAGTTAATACAAATGTGTAAAATTAATTTAATTTTATACTAAAGCAAATGGATCTCTCTATGTATTATAATATTAAATAAATTACACTAATAGTCACTTAACTTTTACTGTACTTTCATTTTAATCACCCAACTTTCAAGATTATTAAATAAAACACTAATATTATGAAATTTTTGAAATTTTGGTCACCCAGCTGTTAAATGGTTAACAGCTGGATGACGAAGATTTATTTTTTCCAGCTGGATTAATACATATCTGAGAATTAACACATCCCTGACATGACATATCAAGTTACGAACCTGGAGAATAATAGTCTGCAATCAACAAAATCAAATACATAGTTGATAATATTATCAAAGAAAAACTTACAAAGCTGTGTTCAAGAACCATGAACTACAACAAAACCAAGAGAAAATAAAAGATTAGATGTTTTTAAAATTCAAAATAGATTATGGAAAACCATTCATTAAAACTTGGCTTTCCACCAAGACAAGGAGAATTTCTATAAAACCAACCATTCCTGGCTTTACCCAGCTCAGTATCAAAGGCATCTTTTACATCAATATAAGGTCAACTCAATGAAAAATAGAAATAAAGCCCAAATTCAAGTAACAAAATTAACAAATAATCTAGAATACCACCACTTAGTGATTTCTGAACATGGACCAACATTCTAAAATTGTATGTATAAGCTTTTTCTTACAAAATCATCACTGCCCTTAAATTTTTAACAAAATATAAAAAAATCAATAGCTTTTAAACCTAATAGCTTACCTTGCAAAAAGAAACTAAATATCTCAATGTTTATGTCCAAGATATTGTGTTCAACCAAGTAAACAGTAGCATCTAAAGTTCATTTCAAC
>JBBYHL010088200.1:15467-35777 GCA_038381835.1 Adansonia madagascariensis | reverse complement strand
GTTTTAACTTTTTGTCTAATTTCCTTTCTCAAGAAATTTTTTCATAATATTAATTAATAATTATATTTATTATTTTTACTCATTAACCAATTAATAAATATGTTCTTATCTTATTTCCTCTATTAAGTATATTTGCCTATCATCCCTAATTAATAAGATCATTTTACAACTATTATCATCATTATCATCTCCTTTAATCACTTTTATTGTTAACTATTGCTATCTTTTTTTTTTTTTTTTCCTGTTTCTCTTCTTTTTTTTCTCTCAAATTTCATTCCCTTTATCTTTATGTCTCATTAAAACTTTTATTTATTTTACTCTATTAAAAGTTTAATTTTATATTAATATATTCTAATTTCAAAAATTATTCTTCTTTTAAAAAATAAAATTGGCTGCTTATTAAAAAGACTTAGTTAATTATATTTTATATTTTCAATCAAATTAAATTAGTTATTGAAGTCATTTTGCAAGGCTTTATTTCATTATAATAAAACATTTTTTTTAATAATTTAAAATTTATTTTACTATTTATATCTTTTAATAGAGCATTTAATCTAATATATAAATTTTTTTATAAATTAAAAATTAATTTTATTTATATTAAAATATTAATCATGCATAATACGGACTTAAAATACTAATTATTATTACTTGATAAATTAAAGATGTGAAGGTATTCTTTGGAATGAACTCAAATTTATACCTTAAGCTTAAGGTACTGCTAATATTAGATCAAAAGATTGCTGAACGTTTAATTTTTTTTTTTAATTTAAATAGGTAATTTTCTCACATTACATTCATATTTATCCTATATATAAATAGGTAGATAAATAAAACAAGTGAAGGCATTTAACCACCAATGTTCCTTTTTGTTTTTGACTGGGCAACCATAACTAAGGAGGGCCTCTTGGCTATTGCTAATTACTTGCTAAATCCATTTTCTCTCTCGCGCCCATTCCGCCTTTTTTCTCTCTCCCTCTCGTCTTCTCCGATTCTCTCTTTCTCTCATTTTTTTTTTTCTGAAAGAACTTTTCATTTTTCAATTTTTTTTTTCTAATTTTCTCCACATTCTCCATTTCTTTGACATTCTTATTTTTAATTGATATTTCCAACGGGAAACTTCAAATTTGAAGCGAACTGATCCATTTTTCACAGGTAAGTTCATCATCATTTGAATTATCCATCACATTGTTATATTTTTGAGAAGTACTCAATTCAATGAATGTTAAACTGTGATCTCTGCATTTATAGCAATTCTTTGCACCTCCATTAGATTGGATCGGTCTTTTCTTGTTTCCTTATATCTCTCATTAGTGTAAATTTGTTAATTTCAATGCCAGCTTATCCATTCGTCAATGTGAGACATTTCCTTGTTTTCTTATTATAATTCGGGAAAGTTATATTAATATTTGTATTTTTGAATATATTCTCTCTTCATGAGCTAGGTCCGGGACTTCTTGTTATATCTTACTCTTTGATTCAAGTTTGAATTTCTTTTATCTGTGTGATTTGAGTTAGCTGGGCGCAGCAGGGAAATTGTATTGTGATTTTTATTAATAGGTAAAGAATTTTATATTCTGTGTTTAATTTATTAAGTTTTAATGTTGAAACTCAAGCATAGGGTTCTGTTAGGCTTAGTCCATAAAGAATTTTATGATCATTATTTTTTGTTTTGTGCTGAAAGAGTAATTTCTCATGGTCCATGCTTGTGTGTCCTTAGTGCGAGATTTGTAGTTCTAAGAATTAACTGGAGAGGCTGTTAGTTAGTTCTCATCTTTTTTATTTTTGTCTTTGCAGGTGAATTTAAGTGTAAATAATTCACATGGATATTTGGTAGGTCTTTAAAGTAATAATACAATGGATGAAGAAGAAGAAAAGAAGTGTGGTGAAACTTCAGTAAGGGGTTTTGATGCCCCTGAAGTAGCTTCTTTTGTGGAGGATACGATAGGAGGATCTCATCAAGATTGTGTTAATGTTACTGGTGGTGAGGAAGCTATACTAAAAAATGATATTGCAGTTCCACTGGGGGTTCATTCTGCTACTGTAATTGGGGATGAGGACCAATTTGATCCTGTCTCTTTAGAGAATCAAGAAAAAGCTGCTGTGGAGTCTCATGGCGATTGGGTGGACTCAAATCGATCCTCAAATTTGGATTATGAGAAACACTCTTCTGGTGGGTTTGAGGAATACTCTCAACATCTAACTAAGACATATGGGACGGAGTATGATTCTTCCTCAATTTCTGAACCGTGGCATGATTGTTCTACTTCAAGTCCTGGACTTGAAAAACAAACAGATTATGTTTTTTATGCTGATTCTGATTACTCTCCCCTAGGTTCACCAATAAAGCCTAAATCAAAAGCTGCTATGCCAAATGTCTCTCCTGAAATATTGCATTTAGTGGATTCTGCCATTATGGGGAGGCCTGAAAGCTTGGAGAAGCTGAAGAATATTGTAAGTGGGGCGGAGACTTTTGGAAGTAGCGAAGATATGGAGAGCATTCCTTTCTTGGTTGTTGATTCACTTATTGCTACAATGGGTGGAATTGAAAGTTTTGAAGAGGATGAGGACAACAATCCCCCAAGTGTGATGCTAAATTCTAGGGCTGCAATTGTGGCAGGTGAGCTAATTCCTTGGCTTCCCTGGGAAGTAGATAGTGACATTCTCATGTCTGCCAGGACACGGGTGGTTAGAGGCTTGCTGGTTATATTACGGGCTTGTACAAGAAACAGGGCGATGTGCTCTATGGCTGGTTTATTAGGAGTTCTTTTGAGGTCAGCTGAGAATATTTTTGTTCAGGATGTTGGCTCAAAAGATCAGATGAAATGGGACGGAACTCCCTTGTGCTATTGCATCCAACATTTGGCGGGGCATTCACTTAGTGTTATTGATTTGCACAGATGGCTTCAGGTCATTACAAGAACACTTACTACCATTTGGGCACCTCGCTTGATGCTTGCATTAGAGAAGGCAGTGAGTGGGAAAGAGTCTAGGGGACCAGCATGCACGTTCGAATTTGATGGTGAAAGCTCTGGCTTGCTCGGTTCTGGAGAAAGTCGTTGGCCATTTACCAATGGATTTGCCTTTTCAACGTGGATCTACATTGAATCATTTGCAGATACATTAAACACAGCAACTGCTGCGGCTGCTATTGCTGCTGCTGCAGCAGCCAAGTCAGGAACATCATCAGCTATGTCTGCTGCTGCTGCTGCCAGTGTGCTTGCTGGTGAAGGCACAGCACATATGCCTCGTTTATTTAGTTTCCTATCTGCTGATAATCAGGGAATAGAGGCATACTTTCATGCACAGTTTTTAGTGGTGGAAAGTGGGAATGGAAAAGGAAAGAAGGCTTCTTTACATTTTACTCATGCATTCAAGCCTCAATGTTGGTATTTTGTTGGATTGGAGCATGTATGGAGGCAGGGACTTATTGGTAAAGCAGAGAGTGAATTGAGATTATATATTGATGGATCATTGTATGAAAGTCGTCCTTTTGAATTTCCTCGCATCTCCAAGCCACTTGCGTGTTTTTGCATTGGGACAAACCCCCCTCCTACAATGGCTGGCTTACAGCGCCGTCATCGTCAGTGCCCTTTATTTGCTGAATTGGGTCCGGTATATATATTTAAGGAACCGATTGGGCCAGAAAGAATGGCACGTATGGCTTCTAGGGGAGGGGATATGCTACCTTCTTTTGGTAATGGCGCAGGACTTCCTTGGCTAGCCTCAAATGATAATGTGAAAAGAATGGCAGAGGAAAGTTCTCTATTGGATGCTGAAATTGGAGGCTGCCTTCATCTACTCTACCACCCTTCTCTTCTCAGTGGACGATTCTGCCCAGATGCTTCTCCTTCTGGCACAGGTGACCAGATTTGTCATTTTTTTTTTTTGAAGAATAAATATATTCTTCCATAATTTCAGAATGACATGACTTTTTAGCATGTGATTTTCGGTTAACAGATTCCAATCAAGTGTTTCTGAATAAAAAGTGCTCCTTGTGTGGGCATACTTGGTTCTTATCCTATGCTCTTTTTTGTTTATCCATGTTATTGAATCGGAGCATGGTTTACAAGATTGAGGAGAGAAGAGATATTGTTATAATCTTAATATTATTTTCCTTCCTCCCTTTGTCTGTGTGCTGTTTTAAAGTGCTATGAGCATGTGGAATGCTTCTGTGTTTAGATATGCTTGCTCATTTTCCCATAACTTTTTCCCCTCTCGCAGTGCATGCATAAGTGGTGGAGGAAGGGTTCATAGCTGGGTGCATGACATGTCAGTTTACTTGGCTGTGCATGTAAATTCATCTGCTGCTCTGGTCCCCTCTTTTCATGTATTATATATTGTTTTACATGACTTTTTTCATTTTTTTGGGGGTTAAATTCAGTTATGGACAATGCAATATATTTTCCCAGCTGAGTAGGGAAAGAATTGTCTATGTTTATATCAGTTTCTTCAATCACGGCTTTCATTTTTGTTTTCCTTCCTATTCTGCATTGTAGTTATACTTGAATTGGTTGCCCCTTTTCTTTCTTTTGTATACAAGAATTAGTCTGTTATTGCTTAAATTACCAATTTATGGTGATTCAGGTATGGTGCGCAGACCTGCTGAGGTTCTTGGGCAAGTCCATGTTGCAACACGGATGAGAGCTGTAGAGGCTCTCTGGGCTTTAGCTTATGGAGGTCCCATGTCTTTACTTCCTCTGGCAATTAGCAATGTGCATAAAGATAGCTTGGAGCCAGAAAAGGGGAGTCTTCCATTGTCTTTGGCTACAGCTTCCCTTGCTGCACCAATATTCAGAATTATTTCTGTTTCCATTAATCACCCTGGGAACAATGAAGAGCTGTGTCGTACAAGGGGACCTGAGATTCTGTCAAGAATTTTAAACTATCTTTTACGAACCTTATCTTCTCTTGGTGCTGCAAAGCATAATGGGGTTGGAGATGAGGAGCTTGTTGCTGCCGTTGTTTCCATATGTCAATTTCAGAAGCATAATTATGGACTTAAAGTGCAGCTCTTCAGTACACTGCTTTTGGATCTTAAAATTTGGAGTTTGTGCAGCTATGGGCTCCAAAAGAAACTCCTATCATCACTTGCGGATATGGTCTTCACCGAGTCATCAGTCATACGAGATGCCAATGCTATGCAGATGCTTCTTGATGGCTGCAGAAGGTGCTATTGGACAATACGTGAAAAGGACTCCCTGGATACTTTTTCCCTAAACGATGATTCCCGCCCAATGGGTGAAGTGAATGCTTTGGTTGATGAGCTTTTAGTTATCATTGAACTTCTAATAGGAGCAGCACCACCTTCAATGGCTGCAGATGATGTCTCTTGTTTACTTGGATTCATGGTTGATTGCCCACAATCTAACCAGGTGAGCTGTTGTTGTTTTCTGATTTACTTTCACTAGTGCCTTTCTGAAGATGTGCAGTTCATTTTTTTTTTTTTTGTAATAATTTTTGGTAAAATATGAGCTGCATGTATGTTTAAGAATGTTAGATCATATTGAAGCATGAGTATCTTTGTGGTGGTTGGCTATCTTTCTAATTAAATTAACTTGTGAAAGCACCTTAATTTTTAAAGCCGTAAACATTCTGACAAGGATGTACTTAAAATTGTTTTTATTTCTACTCTGTTATGAATTTTGCTTATATATAACTTTTATGCTATTGGAGTTTCCATTTTTGGATCAGGATATGATCAAGCACTCACGTGGTTATATATGCTTGACTCATATTTCTGGCTGATATTGCATGGTATCTTGTATGTGCTATTTTCTTACTGTTTTACTAGAAAAATGACTCGCTAGTATTTCTTTCAGGTTGCTAGGGTGCTACATTTGATCTACAGGCTAGTGGTACAACCAAATATGACCAGAGCTCAAACATTTGCAGAGGCATTCATGGGTTCTGGCGGGATAGAAACACTCCTTCTCCTCCTGCAACAAGAAGCTAAATCTGGTGATGACCACATTCCTGAAACTAGCAATAAGGCTGATGAAAACTTGTCTGTTCAAAGATCTGAACCAGAAGCAGATAGTGGTAGTAGATTTCAAGGAGGCTGTCTGGATGAAGGATCTCTGAAGGAGAGGAATCAAACTTCTCAAAAGAATGATTTTGAATCCCAACCCCTTGATGGTGTTAGTGGCCTTCTGGCCGTTTCTCCTAGTGTGAAAGTGGAAAGGATGTCATCTGTTTCTGAAAATACTTTTATGAAGAATTTGGGTGGAATAAGTCTTTCAATTAGTGCTGAAAATGCAAGGAACAATGTTTACAATGTTGACAAAAATGATGGAATTGTTGTTAGGATCATTAGGCTGTTAGGTGTTTTAGTAGCAGGGGGGCATCTGAAATTCGGTTCACGTGTGTCTTCTGAGATAACTAGCAGCCTTTTTGGTTGTGCACTAAATGATGCAGGTGGTGGTATGTTTGAAGATAAAGTTTCTCTTCTACTTTTTGCTTTGCAGAAGGCTTTCCAGGCTGCTCCTAATAGGCTTATGACAAGCAACGTGTATGCAGCCTTATTGGGGGCCTCGGTATGATAAAACTCTTTTTCTTTAGTAATACCTTGACCTTTTTGATCAATGATATTTTTGCTAATACTTTCTCATAGTTTTTGTCGGTTTAAAAGCTTATTGGTCTACCATTGTATTGGTTTCTACTACTTTCTTTTATTCCTTTTTTTTTTTTTTTAAAGTATAATCAGCATTTTAGCTTGGATACCATGCTTAAGATATTTCAACTTGCTTAAGTGCTTCGAGGCTTGGCTATCTTCTTATGGTATCTTGCACTTGCATATAGCATTGGATGCTGATGTCCTTTATGCTGCCTGTTTCCTTTAACTTCCTCAGATCAATGCTTCTTTGACAGAGGACGGGTTGAACTTTTATGATTCTGGTCATCATTTTGAACATTTGCAACTTCTGTTGGTTTTGTTGCGTTCGCTGCCATATGCATCTAGAGCTTTCCAAAGCCAGGCACTACAGGTATGCTTGTCTAAATTTATTGGTCATGTATTTTGTTTTCTGGTGTTTCAGTTAATAGAAAATAAGCTTTAATTCTAACATATTCTTATGAAAACGAAACATAATTTACGACCATTGTCAATTTTTGTTTGTGCCTAGCATTTCTCATCCTGAATTCAACTGCATCCATATCTTGGTTTCTTGCATTTTTTTTTCATGCTTTTAACTTCCCTTGTTATGGGTTTTCTGATTTTCCATTATAAATCCTGAGCTACTTCTTTCTATATGTTTTCAGGATCTTCTGTTTTTGGCTTGCAGTCATCCAGAAAATAGAAGCAGTCTAACAAAAATGGAGGAATGGCCTGAGTGGATACTAGAGGTCCTTATTTCTAACTACGAGGTAACTTTTTGCAACTTCAAAAGCTTTTCTGTATACTTATGTCCTTCCCCCTTGTTGTTTTTGATGTTGCCATTGCAAATAAATCTGATAGTTGCTGTTGGTTAGGATTAGAATTTTAGCATCTTCTAATTACCATTTGACTTTAGTGAGTAACTTTGAATTTACACATACTTCTTTTAAATATTACACCTTGTTACTTGATTTTGCAGATGGATGCAAGAAAACAGTCTAATTCAGCAAGCTTAGGAGACATAGAGGACCTCATACACAATTTTCTGATTATTATGTTGGAGCATTCAATGCGACAAAAAGATGGATGGAAGGTTTGTCTTTATCCATCTTTTCCACTTTACTCTATTCTTAAATATATGTTTGTACCCCTTAATTAAAAGCATGTCATTCCATTTATATTTTCCAGTCATTGCTTCCGTTTTACAGGATATTGAAGCTACAATTCATTGTGCAGAATGGCTCTGTATCGTGGGTGGATCTAGCACTGGGGATCAGAGAATTAGGTATCACTCACTAAATCCCGTTCCATGGTCTTCATTCCTCTTGCTATTCAGATGCAGTTGATCTTAGTTCCTTTTCCCTGGAATGCTATGTAAAAAAGGCACACCTTTGTGCGGGAACATCCACAAGATATTTGTGCAGGAGATAATCAAGTTAGAGGAGAAATCTAAAGTCTGTATTTACAGAAATAAAGTGGTCTTACTTACAATCTTGTGGAATCATTGAGTCATTGAATTCTGTGATTTTTATTGTGTTAAGGTAACAAAAATATAGGTGTTTTTACTTCAAAATGAACATGCCAAATGTGGAGCTTTATTTGTTTCTTTTTCTACTCTCTAAAACATCATGTACTGAATAAAAAACTGAAAATATTCAATATAGTCGCATAGGATGTATAAATGGCTATGAGGCTGCAGTGATTTAGTTAATATTGACTCATTGATTTTTTTATTTTTTTTATGCTCTTCATGGAGCCAATAAAAAGTGTTCTTCTGTAGAGTTTTTGAATAAGTCTATGCTAAATACTCTTTGCAAAAGTTGCTGTTCATCCTTAAAGCTTTATCTGTTTTTTTTTTTTTCTTTTGATAAATAAGTATAGTGATTAGTTTAGTCTGATTCCCATGTGGTTCTATTCTGAAGGCGTGAAGAATATTTGCCAATAATCAAGAGAAGGCTCTTAGGTGGGTTGCTGGATTTTGCTGCCAGAGAACTGCAGGCTCAGGTAACAGTTAGTTGTTAGCAATTGCATTCAGTTTGATACGGTATTGATAGCTTCTATTTTTTTTTATTAATAGAGTTTCCTAGAAAATGAGATATCTATATAAGTTGAGATAATCATAAAGTACAAAGGCGATCCTCTTGAAATTTTATTTAACCTTCTATCATTTTACTGTTCTTACGACTGCTGCTTTCTCTCAAACCTTTGTTGTTGTTGTCATCATTGTTATGCTATCAAGTCTCTCCCCACTAGATGGAAAAATTTGTAATGTCCTTCATTGAGCTTTTCTTCTGTAGCAGACTCAAGTTATCGCTGCTGCCGCTGCTGGGGTTGCAGCAGAAGGTTTGTCCCCAAAGGATGCTAAGGCAGAAGCAGAGAATGCTGCGCGGCTTTCGGTGTTTTTGGTAGAGAATGCAATTGTTATTCTAATGCTTGTTGAAGATCATTTTCGGTTACAAAGTAAACTTTCTTATGCATCACGGAAAGTTGATGGTAATATGTCTCCGCTTTCTTTCGCATCAATTGGTAGAGAATCATCTGAAGCTGTGGATGATAGTAGATCAGAAAATTCTGGCGGACTCCCTCTTGATGTATGTATATTGTCATCTCAATGACTCATCTGTACTGCATATATGAAATTGTGCATAGTTTATTGATTTAGGTCTATATGCAGTTCTCATCTGTTAAACTTCTTTATTTCCTAGTATTCCCATATTTGATAGAATGTCTACCTCAGTTCATCACTTGTAGCATTGAACATGTGACGGCCTTATTTGATAGAAAATGGATATTTCTTATAATGTCTAGTTGAACGTTGCTTGGACCTCCTCTCCGCTATTCCTTGTTCTAATATTTGTTGTTCCCCCCTTTCATATTTTGTTACCAAACAAGGTCCTTGCTTCAATGGCTGATGCAAATGGGCAGATTTCTGCAGCAGTGATGGAACGACTGACTGCCGCTGCTGCAGCTGAGCCTTATGACTCTGTCTCCTCTGCTTTTGTGTCATATGGAAGTTGTGCTATAGATATAGCTGAGGGTTGGAAATACAGGAGCCGTTTATGGTACGGTGTTGGCCTTCCTTCAAAAGATGGCATTGGTGGTGGTGGTGGTGGTGGCAGTGGCTGCGAGTCATGGAATGCTGCTTTGCAAAAAGATGCTTATGGAAACTGGATTGAACTTCCTTTAGTGAAGAAGTCTGTAAACGTGCTCCAAGCATTATTGTTAGATGATTCTGGGCTTGGTGGCAGTCTTGGTGTAGCTGGTGGCTCAGGGACTGGGATGGGAGGAATGGCAGCACTTTACCAGTTGCTGGACAGTGACCAACCATTTTTATGCATGCTTCGTATGGTACTTCTGTCAATGAGGGAGGAAGATAATGGAGAAGACAACATGCTCATGAGGAACATAGGTATAGAAGGTGGAATGTTGGAAGGATTGTATAGACAAGGAGGCAACATCAAGTCCTTAGATAATAGTGCTCAAATGGCAGCCAGAAAACCATGGTCTGCTTTGGTGTGGAGGTAAGTTAAAAAGAGGAAATCCTAACCAATAACCACATATGACATATAAGTATACATTTCTTTGCACTTTGCTTTGTTGTTTATGTAAGATAAACACAGGAAACCCTAACCAATAACCAAATATGTCACATAGTGTACATAAGTGCCTGCTCTGTCTCTCCCTCTCTCTACATTTTAACAATTGCAAATATTGAATTTGATTATCTTTTAATATAGTTCTAGATCTCTTTACTTTTCCTATAATATGCTCCTGTTTTGTATTTTTCGTCCTCCTAAAATGCATACGCACGTCCTAACAAATATGGTTTGGTGTTCTTTTGACTGTGTAGTCCAATGCTATTGTTTCTGCTTCACTTCCAAGATTAATACAGGAGTTTCAGAACTTATTCATTTTCATTACGTGCAGTGTGCTTTCCCCTATTCTGAACATGCCGATTTCCGATTCCAAGAGACAAAGAGTTTTGGTAGCATCCTGTGTTCTTTATTCCGAGGTTAGTTTTAATTGAATAACTTAGTGGGCAATAGCAGCTAATTATTTACTTATTAGTTTCTAGCGTCTTTATCAACTTTTGTGGCATAGCAATATGTTGTCTTTTTCTTTGCTAAGTTCTCATCTATTATCATATTCATTCTATCATGAATCATGATATCATAATGGAACCATTAGTTTGATTTTGTCCTTCTACATTATCTGTGCTTATCTGGGTTATTGATTGGTATGTATACTGCAGGTATGGCATGCTGTTGGGAGGGATAGAAAGCCACTTCGTAAACAGTATCTTGAGGCCATTGTACCACCTTTTGTTGCTGTTTTGAGGAGGTGGCGACCACTTTTGGCAGGAATTCAGGAGCTTGCTACTGCCGATGGTTTGAATCCTCTTACTGCTGATGATCGCGCATTGGCTGCTGATGCACTGCCATTAGAGGTTACTACATATCATTATCATTTTTATCTCCTTTCTTTAAAGAATCCCTGCTTGTAAGGTATCAATTCTGTCTTTACTACTGTCATAGTTCTAATTTCCTATCCTCAATGTGTTTGTGCATGCATGCTTCTCTGTTTTGCATGAATTTCTTAAGGAATATTCGAGGAAGATTTTTTTCATAGTTTCTTGTTGACTTTATTCTACATTTTTTTTCCCTCTTTTCATCTTTTCTTATTGCTGCGTTATTTGAGATTCTCTAATTTTCTTCAATTTTTTCTTTTCAGGCAGCTCTTGCAATGATCTCTCCAGCTTGGGCTGCTGCTTTTGCATCACCACCAGCTGCTATGGCATTGGCAATGATTGCTGCCGGTGCTAGCGGAGCAGAAACTCCCACTCCTCCAACAACCACACATCTTAAACGTGACTCCTCCATGCTTGAGCGTAAAACAACTAAGCTGCACACTTTTTCTAGCTTTCAGAAACCTCTGGAGGTGTCTAACAAAATACCATCTCTTCCGAAAGACAAGGCAGCAGCAAAAGCTGCTGCCTTGGCAGCCGCACGTGATCTTGAACGCAATGCAAAGATTGGTTCTGGAAGAGGTCTCAGTGCTGTTGCAATGGCTACTTCTGCACAGCGGAGGAATGCTAGTGATATGGGGCGTGTGAAAAGATGGAATAATTCTGAAGCCATGGGAGTTGCCTGGATGGAATGTCTGCAACCAGTTGATAAAAAATCAGTCTATGGGAAGGATTTTAATGCTTTATCCTATAAATATATTGCAGTCCTTGTTGCAAGTTTTGCTTTAGCAAGAAACATTCAGCGATCAGAGGTTTGGCTACTGCTAGCCGTCGTTATTGTCACTGCTTTATGTCGCAAATAAAACTGTTTAAATAGATTCATCTACTTTTACTTTCCAGATTGATAGGCACACAAAAGTTGATCTAGTTGCACAACATAGGATATTCACCGGGTTACGTGCATGGCGCAAACTTATTCATTGCTTGATAGATATGAAATGTCTCTTTGGGCCGTCAGGGGACCAATTTACTCGCCAGGCACGTGTAAGTTTTGAGACTTACTTGTCTTTTCTCTTTTCGTATGGCAAAAGTATATGTTGTTTGATAACTGATTTTGTTTCTTCTCCCCTTGTCTAACATATATCTTTTCCTTTTGTGGCATGCCTAGATTTTCTGGAAGCTAGACGTTATGGAAAGTTCTTCAAGAATGAGACCATGTTTGCGGAGGAATTACATAGGGACTGATCATTTTGGTGCAGCTTCAAGTTTTGAGGATCAAAATGATTTGAAAAAGAATCAAGAGGATGTCATAAGCTCATCTAATGATCCTATTCTGGAAGCAGAAGCAATTTCGATGGAGTTAGTGAATGAAAATGATGAACAGCCAGAAATTGATAATGTAGATAACGGAGCCTATGAAAATGACCAAAGTGAGGATGATCAGCCAAGGCTGTTTGGAATAACTGAGCAACCCTTGCAGAAATCAGTAGAAGCTGCTGAGACTAGAATTGCTACTGGGCAAGACTTGGTCCAAAGTTCATCAGCAGTTGCTCCTGGTTATGTTTCTAGTGAACTTGACGAGAGAATTCTGTTTGAACTTCCTTCATGTATGGTTCGGCAACTGAAGGTTATACGAGGAACCTTTCAGGTAACTTTTCAAAATTGAATTTAAAATCCTTGCAGAGTATATGCAGTGACCTTGTTGCTTTATAATGGGCTTTATAGTTCTTTGATTGTGATGTTCTTAACTTTAGTGACATCAGATTCTAAAACCTAGATGATAAATTCTGATGCCCCAGATTCTAAAAGACTACGGATAGGTTTTTCTTTAAGTAGGGTGACATATTCTGCGTATAACTCATAGACAAAGACAGTTGGCTGATTACAAGAACCATGCAACTTTTCTGGAATCTTTAGGGAAGAGTGACTTCTTTGATGCTAGCATGTTGTTGATTTTGGCAAAAATGTGTGAACTTGATGGTAATATAATTGTTAAATGCCTTTAAATGGGAACTGCAAGCTATCTATACTGGTTGTTAATGTTAAGATTTACAAAAGAAACTTACGGGAGTTGCAAAAACCAATTCTAAAATTTGATGAAATGCTGTTAACTGTTATATAAGATGATAATTTGTATGGAAAAAAATGGAGAGATCTACGAGGATAGAAGGACCCCACTTTAGAATATTTAGATTGAGAACTTCCCCTGTAATGTTTACTTCTGATGCCTAATCTTTGGCCACTGAGGAGGCAATCATTTATCGTTTATGATCCTGGCTTTCTTTACAAATTGTGAAATGTGAAAGGGTGGGTTCTTGTGTCAGTAACATACAATCCTGATTTCACCTGCTGTCCCCTTCTACCCCACAATAATTGACTTTGGCTGCTATTAAACACAAACTCTTTGCGTTTGTGTTCTAAAACGTGACTGGAAAGCACAATTGCAAATTGAATGCAAATTTTCCCTTAATACTTTCATATTTGTTAACTCGAACAAGAAGGACAAGGTTTTTGAAGCATATGAACTATTCTTCCTTTTTCAGGTAACCACAAAGAAAATAAATTTTATAGTTGATAGCATTGAAAGCAGCATAGCAATGGATGGTTTGGAAGGCAACTCTGAAGTGAGAAACTATGAAAAAGACCGTAGTTGGTTGATGACTTCTCTTCATCAAGTGTATAGCCGAAGGTGAAGTTATAGTGAAGGTTTTATGTTAGTTGTTATTCTAATTTTTGTTCATGTTGGCTTTAGAAGATTTAAGTATCCTTTCACGGTCAGTGGCTTTGAGCTACAACTTTTTGTTACTTGACATCCTAGGTAGTTGTATCGGTCATCATTATCAAACAAAATATGTCTAAATATTGCCAACCAACCTTGATTTCATATTGGCATTCATGCAGTCCTATATTTGTAAGCAAGATGCCTGCATAGAAACTGAATTGAGAAAGAAAGGTCTTCTGGCATTTTTTGTGAAATGGCCTTTATTCTCTCATTGTGCCTGTTAACAATCAGAAGTCTTCTAAAATTCCTCAATATTCTAAACAAGTCAATGTGAATTTCTTCACAGTATACAGTAAGAGTTGGATATGACCTGCACATCAGGAAGTTGTTTGATCATAAAATCCAGTGGAGTGAATTTCTAGTCTTCTCTCTGTGTGTGTTTATTGCTTATTATTATTACCAGGAGCCTTGAGAGATACTTGATGCTAAATTCTGCATGGTAATCCATAGCATAATATTTCCGGTTGCTGCATTTAAAGATCTTTAAGTTATCATCATCCAATGTTGCTTTTGCTTTAGCGTCTACTGTTGCACCTCATCTTGCTAGTTTAATTTTGCCATAGGTATCTCTTAAGAAGAAGTGCTCTGGAGCTTTTCATGCTTGACCGTTCTAACTTCTTCTTTGATTTCGGGGTATGTTCCTGTAGGGTGCACCATCTAAATTTATTGCTTTGTGATTAAAAGAAGTGTGCTTTTGATCTACTGTATGTACCTTTTATTTGAATCGTTGGCTTAGTTTCTCTTCTTCTTTTTTTAAAAAATAATACTTGGTTCCAGAGTTCTGAGGGCCGAAGAAATGCCTACCAAGCAATTGTTCAAGCACGACCTCCTCATTTGAACAACATTTATCTTGCAACTCAGGTTTGCACTTTGCTTGGAGATTTTTTATCCAGAGAGACCTAGCATGCATGCACATTTATGTATTGAGAATATCAGTTTTTGTGTTTAAAAGGAGAAGAGTGGAAAATTTATGGATTTTTTACATCTATAAAATTGGTTTCATTATGAGGTATCTAATGGTGTATATGTTAGCTACTTTTTAGAAGGATTCATTTTTTACTCCCATTCCTGAACTCACATATATTATTTCTGCTGTAGAGACCTGAACAATTACTGAAAAGAACTCAGTTAATGGAGCGCTGGGCTAGGTGGGAGGTATGAGTTACTGTATCATATATAATTCACATGTATTAGAGAAGTAGCATAATCACCGTCTGAATATAACCCTTTGCAGATCAGCAATTTTGAATATTTAATGCAGCTAAATACACTGGGTGGACGTAGTTATAATGACATAACTCAGGTGAGATTGTTTTCAAGACTGTTTTCAAGACTGCATTTTAATGGGTAATTACTCATTTTTTGGAGCAGTGTTGTGCATAATATCACTAAGCTGCTTTTTCTTGTCTCTGTCTCTTTTTTTCTTTTTTACTTACAGTATCCAGTATTCCCATGGATTCTTTCTGACTACAGTTCAAAGACTTTGAATCTAGCTGACCCTTCAGTTTTCCGAGATCTTTCAAAGGTGCTTTGACTTTAATCTTGCTATAACTTACTTCTTGTCTGCACTCTCCTTTTCTTCCATTATAACTTCATCTGTATTTGCAGCCTGTCGGGGCATTGAATCCGGATAGGCTGAAGAAATTCCAAGAGAGATATGCTAGCTTCAATGATCCAGTCATCCCCAAGTTCCATTATGGCTCACATTATTCAAGTGCTGGAGCTGTAGGTTTTGTATTCTGTTTATTGGTTGTACTTTTGTAGTGTTTATTTAACTGCTTCAAGTAGGGGCACTGTTCGACACTTTGAGGCATGGCAGCAATTCAAACAGGGTTGATTTCTTTAGTTTGTTTCCTCATAATACTTGGGATAGTTGTATACATGTTCGTGTGTTGCTTGTTGACTGTTTGTCTTTAAAAATTAAATTACATTCTTTACTATCTTCTGTTTTATTTTTCTTCTGTCAGCCTTACCAAAATTGGTTTGCAATATCGACTAATCCCATTGATAGTGCCGACATGTTTCTTGCTGCGCACCTGAAAGCTGTTGTTCATCTCCTTTAATGCATTGGTCTGATTCCATAAAATTTTATAGTTGCATTGCTCATCTGCCGTCTGACTAGGTTGCATGTTTTATTTCGAAAGCAGTACTACTATTTCTGTCCTCGGAATTATTTGCAAGGATTAACTTGAAATGAGTATTAACAAGATTGATTTCCTTTCCTCTAATTTCTTTTGTTCTGTTCTTTATTCTGTTATCATTATCAATCCAAATTTCTATTTTTATGGCAATTAGCCAATTAGTTGAATTTTGCTATTATAGATTGAACTATAGATGCTGATATTTTATTATAACTTCTCTGTTGTATTTGTTTTTTCTTGCAGGTGTTGAATTATCTTGTTAGAGTTGAGCCATTTACAGCTCTTTCAATTCGGCGGCGAGGTGGAAAATTTGAGCATGCAGACTGTATGTTTTCAGATGTTGCTGCTACTTGGAATGGAGTACTTGAGGACATGAGTGATGTGAAGGAATTGGTATGTGTTTTTCCTTATATCTATGAGAAGATCAAACTTCACTTATGCAAAGAATGAAGCAGAATTATATCTTGTACCCCGTGATTGTTGCTAGTCTGCATCTTGCTTTGGCTGCATTTATGTGCATTAGTACTTCAATAAAATCAGAATTTGTTTTTTCATTTGCATTTATTTTATTCTATTTATGTTAGGTTCCTGAGCTGTTTTACCTTCCTGAGATGTTAACCAATGAAAATTCAATTGACTTTGGAACGACACAATTAGGATTAAAGATTGGTATGCACCTTGAATATCCTCTTTTCATTATCTGAGAAGATAAATGCCATTTGCACTGAGTTCTGATTTTTATTTTTTTCGACATGCAGATTCTGTCAAACTTCCACCATGGGCTCAAAGCCCGGTTGATTTTATTCATAAACATCGAATGGCCCTTGAGAGTGAGCATGTGTCTGCACATTTGCATGAATGGATTGACCTCATATTTGGGTCTGTTTTCTTTGCCTTCTCCCCTTTCCTTAAGAAAGACTATTCATTTCCTTTTCCTTTGTAATCTTCACTAGATGTTGTTTTTAATAATAATTGTTCATGGAGATTCTTGTTTTAAGCAACGTTGAGTTTACCAGAATTTACTTGAGTGAATTGGAATTTTCAGGTATAAGCAACGGGGCAAAGAAGCTATATTGGCAAATAACACGTTCCCTTACTCTACATATGAAGGGACAGTTGACATTGATAGGATCTCTGATCCAGTAAGTTTGATTTGCCAATTTTTCTTTCTTTTTTTTTTTTCCCCCTAATGTCTGCTCTATTTAGAAATTCTTCCTCACTGCCTTACGCATGCATATAAATAAAAGGTACAACAGCGTGCTGCACAACACCAGATTGCTTATTTTGGACAAACTCCATCCCGACTTCTTACTGTCCCTCACATGAAGAAGATGCCACTTTCAGAGGTTCTCCATTTGCAGGTAGAAATTTCATTTTATGTTCCCCCTTTCTATTTTTAGCATTGATGTATATATAACTTTATCTGCTAGCAATTACTTCCCATGTGATCTGAATAAGGTCCTTTCTGTTAAAATGAATATGTTAAAGCTGATTCGAATGAACATTTAATGTCAGACAATCTTTCGGAACCCAAGAGAAGTCAAGCCATATGCTGTCCCAGGCCCTGAACGATGCAATTTGCCTGCAGCTGCTATTCATGCTTCGTCAAATGCTGTCACAATCATTGACTCAAATGCGCCAGCAGCTCGTATTGCACAGCACAGGTGGCAGCCAAACACTCCCGATGGTGAGGGAACACCATTTCTCTTTCAACATGGACAGGCAACAGCAGGCTCTGCTGGTGGAGCACTTACAAGAATTTTCAAAGGGCCAGGAGGCTCAGGTTCTGATGAGTGGCAATTTGCCCAAGCACCAGCATTTGCTTCATCTGGGATCAGAAGCTCATCTATTGTTTCCATCACATGTGATAAAGAAATTATCACAGGTAACCTATTGATTGCTAATATTTTTTGCTAGACTTTTAATTTCAGTTAAATTTGATTTCTCTGCTAATCTTCTTACTTTCTCACAAATTCTAATCAGAAAAAGTAATATTTCTTTCAGGTACTTGACAGGCAATTGTTACAAATTCTGTTTTGCTAATTCTTTATCACATAAGAATCCTTCCTTGTTCCTTGTAGTCATTATTTGGAAAGGATGCTTCATAAATGCTTCACTCTCTGAACTCTGAAGGATACTTACATGTGCTCGAATTGAACTTTTTTGTGATCACTATTTTTAGTCCAGCCAGTGAACTAGGATTATAGTTAAAAATGTACTTATAGTTGTCTCTAACAAATCTTGGTCCATTCCTCGGTAAATGAGGGAAATTACGGTATTGATGGCTTGGCTAGCATGTCTAAAACTATCTTGATTTCTCGTGAACATTAAATCTAATTTCTCAATTTCATAGCTGTGGAATGCTGCAGGGCAACTATGTTTTAGGACAATGATAACAGTTTTAGTCTAATATTGGGAACCTTTACAAGATCAACTGCAGCTGTTCAATATTTAAATATTTAGGGTGAAGAAAAGGTTACAAGGCAACATCAGTCACTTTTTTATTAATTTCTAATACCACCCTTCTCTTGAAATCGCCATCATAGCTCCCCCCAACCCACAATATTTTTCAATGTTGCTTGGTTGCTCGATTTATTTGTAAAATTTGTAGCACGGGACTTTTAATTTGAACCTCAATGTTAAGTGTCATTGATAATGGTCATGTGCTTTTGAATCCAACAAGCGACATTAACATCTGCACTTCTTCTGTTGTTAAGCATCTCCTTACTTTCTGGATTGTAACTAGGTGGACACGTGGATAACAGTATCAAGCTTTTGTCATCTGATGGAGCAAATACACTAGAAACTGCTTTTGGACACTGTGCTCCTGTCACTTGCCTTGCTGTATCTCCAGATAGCAACTATCTCGTGACAGGATCCCGGGACACTACTGTATTACTTTGGAGAATAAATAGGGCATTTACATCCTGCTCAAGCAGCACATCAGAACCAACTGCTGGCACTGGCACACCAACCTCAACTGCTAGCAGTAATTTAGCTAACATCTTAGCAGACAGAAGCAGGAAACATCGGATAGAAGGTCCCATACATGTCCTTCGAGGTCATCACAGGGAAATTCTTTGTTGCTGTGTCAGTTCGGATCTAGGTGTTGTTGTTTCATGTGGCCGTTCATCAGATGTTCTGTTGCATTCTATAAGAAGGGGTCGCTTGATTAGATGCTTTGCTGCGGTGGAAGCTGATGCTATCTGCCTTTCATCTGAGGGAATTGTTTTAATCTGGAATCAATTGCAACATACTCTCAGCACGTTCACTCTCAATGGGATTCTGGTTGCAAGAGCACAACTTCCTCCCTTGGGCGGTGTCAGTTGTATGGAAATTTCTGTGGATGGTGGGAGTGCTTTAATTGGAATGAACTCAATTTTGTGCAACAATGGAGTGTGCAATAACAACCGGGACATGAGTTTGAAGAAACCTGTACTTGATAATTTGGATCTTGAGTCAGAAGAAGAAATCAACAAAAGCAGCAGATTGGATATACCATCGCCTTCAATTTGCTTTTTGGATCTGCATACTCTCAAGGTATATGAAAATGTTTAAACAGATTCTGTTACGCCCTGTCTGCACCCCCTGTACATAATCTATGCGGCATGTTTGTGGTTTCAGCTTACATTAATTTTGTTCCTAGGTGCCAACTGTGCAAATTTGCTGTGTCGCTGGGGTGGGAATGGGTTGTTCTGGACTCCTTTGAATTTCTCCTTCTCTATGCCATGCCTAATGTTGAGATGAAAATTTTCATTTAACATCGCATGCCTACTTTCTATTTCCCAGTTTCCATCCTAAATATGTCTTATGGAAAGAACGCGATGCTTTTCTGTCCCTATTTTTACTGGTTTACTTTTCATGTATGCAAGAGGATTTTAGACAGTCATCATGAATACGTGCGATTTTGCTCAAACAGTGACCTGGAAGAAACGTTTTCATTTGCAGGTGTTCCATGTGTTGAAACTGGGAAAAGGACAGGATATTACAGCTCTTGCTTTGAGCAAGGATAACACAAATCTTCTTGTGTCTACTGCTGATAAGCAGTTGATCGTTTTCGCAGATCCAGCCGTAAGTTAGGCTATTTTCTTTTCTCCGTCTCTTGGTTCTTCATCAATCATTTAATCTAAATATTAGTAATTATTCTATCTTGGCTTGCTTGATTGATAGCATCTTATCGATTTGTTTCTCATATGACCTATTTAATTTGCTAGAAATTAATGTTTAAAAAGCTTTAAATTGCATAACTTTTTAATCTACTAATCTTAAACCAAAATTGTTTGAGTAAAAAGTAGTTGAATTCGTGTTGTTTTATTGGATGTTGAAC